>NNCF01128937.1:11382-44368 GCA_002313205.1 Laupala kohalensis | reverse complement strand
TAATGCAGGAGGGTTTTTAGTGGGTATGGCTGAGTCTTTCGGCGAGTCCCACACGCGGGGAGAGTCATGTTGGCTCTCCCTAGTGCGTAACTGCATTTTCCCTACCTGTACAAGTTTTAAGGGCTCTAATGACCTCGCTGTTATTGCAATAGCGCTTCATTAACATATTTTTGTTTTCCTGCATGCAGCAATATTTCCTATTATTCATAGTTTATATTTATCTTTACTCAACCATGGAACAGTTGTGTACATTAACTCTGTATCCTCATCCTGGCCTGAATTTTTCTGTTTCTTTTTCGGGTAGAGGCAGATTAAAATATGGGTCCACTAGGTTTGGGTCTAGGTAGACCCACAGCACACTTACTTATTCAATTAATTNGAATTCCTACCATAGATATCTAATAACCCTAGCCTAAATAAATATTAATATTATGTAATAGTAGAAAATAATTGTATTTTATGTTAACTTACTTACTATTGACATTAAATCTGCCTCCACCTTAGAGTCTTAGAGAATTGATAGGTTAGTCTCTTTCTTGCTTCAGGAGAGCAAATAAGTTTATCATCCCCTATGTTGTCATATGTAGTTTCTAGTTTCTTTACAGTAAATTTATTTATTTATCCATCAAATGGAAGCACAGAAGAGATTCTTTTTACATGCTTTGACTATGTCAATATCTGAATCTTTCAAAATTGACATTTCCTATTGCAATTCAGTATGTGCAATCTCTCCAACAAAATTTGTGTTACAATATTTTTGATGCAATTGGCTGGTCACCTCATAGAGTTTAGTCAACATTGATAAGGACCTTCCAAATATAAACCCAACATATTTGTACTTCATTAACAGGTTACCTGTTTGGTACAATTTTTAAATTCTTATTCAGGTGACAAGAAGTGTCTTACCAGACATGTATGAGAATTTAAATCAAACAAATACATTTCATCTCAGAAATTTTTTTTTTTCCATCATTAAATACTATGATCAGGTCCACAGTCAGAAATTTATTTTGGAAGGGTCCCTGACTTCTCTCCAAACATTTATTGATAACTTATTGATGTTCCACATAACATTGCCAGAGTTCATTTCATTCAGGTTTCCTATGTCCTCTTTGAGGGATGATTCCCAATTTCCAATCTATAAGAATCTTCCTCTGTAGATTTATTAAGTCTGATAGGTTCTACATATCTGTTTAAAAAGTGAATTCTAAGCTTATCAGTAACTAAAGTAAAAGTTTCAGAAAAATGTTAATAAGTTAGTTATTCTTTTCTTTTATTAAAAAAGGACTTTTTAGAAAATAGGAAAAGGTCAGCTGGAAGCAATGGTTGGAAGCAAAATGGTTTTTTTTAATCATCTGTTTTCTTGATGCATTAGAAAATATCAGAAAGTATCGAAAAATATCTAAGCACGACTTTCTTGGAATTCGTATGATTCTTATTACTCACACTACTCGTACACTACAATCCAAACAAATTTTGTGATTCCAGTGAGTTGATTCATCTTGTAATATTTTTCAAAGATACAGCTATCTTAACTTTCAGGTGAGCAATGTAGCAAAGTCAGACAGCATTTCACAGAACCCAAAGATGTCTGGACGTGATGAGGTGCAAGTGCAGGTTCAAATAGAGCCTACTCAGCAGCTGCAGACAGCATCTACAGAAGTCATGGTGCAGACTGCCTTTACAGAGCATGATGAATCCTAGTATGTATGAAAAATATTAAGTAAAATAGATGAAATAATGAGTTAAATTCTTTAGAATAAAATGACCTTAACTCATTAATTCATCTATTTTGTTCATATTGGAGTCAACAACTACTCATTTTGAGAAATATTAAGTATTTCCCACTCAATTATTCAAAAGTACACTTTCATTTAAATATTCCATTCACAGCGGTAAATTTACACTTGAGCAACATTTGATTGACACAACCTAATATATTTTTACATTGTTTGTCATCCTTCATTCTCTAGTCTTTGATACAGGTCTTGAGAAAAATGATCATTAACAATAAATTGCAGTTATTATTACAGATATGAAAAAATCAAAACAAATAATACCTATAAAATTACAATAACATTCCAATATATAATGTTGATTATTTTAACACGCTATCTCAATTAAGTTGAAAATAAATTGTTTCTTTCTAAAATCAACACAGAAATTTAAGAAAAAATTAAACTCTCCCATTGCCGGCCTCAAAGTATACTCTGCAAGTTCACAGAAGGTGGAGCACAGTAAATACTTTGCCTCAACACAAGGGAAATATGATGTAACCAGCATCTCACTCCGCTTTGACTCCTGTTCTTAGTTATCTACTAGATGAATTGGTCTGGAAATCATTAAGATGTAGAGTAGAAGTCGGGAAATTTTTCTACATGAATGAAATGAAAGTTAACTCAAACACAACTTAAGTGGTGGGTAATTATTTTCAGTATGACGGCGCACTAGCGCACTCTCCAGCAAGACTGTGCAACCTCAATCTCACCAACATGGCGTAGTAACCCGTAGACTCTGCTGTCGTGCGAAATAAACACTCGTTCGTTCAAAGTGGTTAAGCTTAATACTAAAAAAAACCTAAACTACAACAGGTTATGAGTGCCCAGGACAGCTTAATCTATGTAAAGTAAAAAAGTCGCGATCTATTTACTTGGTGCGAAGTGAAAAGTAAAAACAACATTCCGGTTCCCTGTGTCGTTACATGCCGCGTTTGTCAGTCGAGATAACGTGAAACAAAATCCGAGGTAAACATCAATTTACTTCAGTAAAAATTTCGAAAGACGACTGGTCAAATATACTGAAGCTGGAAGACTCCGTTAGTTTCACGATGTGTCGTTTTCAACTGGATATTGCGTTGAAAGCGGCGAACACCGACGTCGTCTCGACGGTTAATATAAAGCTCGATAATGAAACAAATAAACTGGAAGATGCTCATGCTCAGAAGGCGATTGTATCTACTGTAAGAATGTTCAGTACATCATGTCGTGTACAACAGCACTGGAGATGTACAACCAAATTCTTGTTATCCATCAGGGTGATATTGAACAACTGAAAGGAAACTAGTTGCGTTCATACTTCAGCTTTCGAATTAAAAATGTCGCCAAAGACATCGCGGTGTTACAAAATCTAGTTGTTCAGTTAAAAAAAGCAAATCACTTGATAACAGACGAGGAATTGGTGCATCGAATCATTTCTGCCCTCCCCAGCGCATATAACTACTTCGTGTGTCATGGGAGTGAACCGCTAAAGCTGATCGTAACCTAAGAAATCTGACGTCCCGTCTGTTGGCTGAAGAACAGCGCAATAACCCGAATAAGAGTCAGTCTCCCCCGAAGTTGCGTTCAAAGCTGACAATAAAAAAAAGGCTTGATTTGTTTTAAATGCAAGAAGGACGCAAACCATATTGTTAAAAACTGTCCTGAGAAGTCATCGGGCGGAAAGGCCTGCAGGTACTGCAAAAAATGAATCACCAATCGGAAAATTGTTTTTTCAGGCCAAAGCAAGATGAAAAAGTAAAAACTTCGCCAAAAATGATTCCAGGGCTGCATTCCTGTCCATTGAAGGATCAATCCATGAACATGCTCTCACATGGATAATCGATTCCGGATGCTCATCGCATATGACGAACAACGCCAAAGTTCTGACGAATAAAATCGAAATTTCCTCTGAAATTGAAGCGGCCAAAGATGGATTAAAAATGATACCGTTGATGAAGGGTGACATCTACTACAAAGACCGCATTCTGACAGACGTACTCTATATTCCAGAGCTGTCTACCAACATGGTCAGCGTCAATAAAATCACCACTTGTGGTGGGGCTGTCCAATTTAAAAATGACGCAGTCGTGATAACTAAAAAGGGCAAAGTCATAATGAAAGGCCACACAAATGACGGTCTGTCCATTGTCAAACTGACTCCCGAAAAGGCCAGTACAAAGTTATTCTTAGCTGCGGGCAAAGAGGACGTAACAATGTGGCACACAAAATAGGCCCATTTGTGTTTCAAAAATCACGAAAACCTTAGAAAATCAGCCGTGGCATGGAAAACCTATAAATTGAAAACTTCTCATCAGCAGAATGTGACGTCTGCATCGACGCCAAGCAAACCAGGATGCAGGAGAAGAGCTACTCGCCCACTTTAAATTTTCATTTCGCTGTGTGGGGTCCCCTTGCCGAGACATGGGACGGCCATGAATATTTTATGGCTGTAATGGACGATATCACCCATTATTCAGTTATCTTCCTCCTAAAGGAAAAATCAGATGTAGCTAAATATCTGATGAATGCCGTTGCGCAATTTGAAGCAAAATGGAGTCTCAAAGTACACAAAATCAGGTGTGACAAAGCAGGAGAAAATACTTAAGATGAAATTAAAAATTGGGCTCTTGAAAAAAGAATAGAAATTGATTATTCTCCACCGTACGTGGAGCTCAATGTAAAATCTGAATGTCTTAACCGAAAACTCAAGTATTGCTATTTGACTCCAACTTTCCTAATGACGTGGGGAGAACCTCTACTTAGCTACATACCTCACGAATCGCAGCCCGACTTCTGCTCTTGAAAATAAAACGCCATACGAAATGTGGCATGGTGAACCACCTAACTTGAAACATCTCAAATTATTTGGATGTGAAGCTTTTGTCCACGCAAAAGTCATTTAAGAAAATTGGACAAGAGAAGCAGGAAACTGATTTTACACGAATAACGCTTATAGACTGTGGGATAAGGAAAAAAGAAAAATTGTGATATCCAGAGATGTGCAGTTCACCAATAAAATGTCAGGAAACCGATTT
Organism: Laupala kohalensis; assembly: GCA_002313205.1. Lineage (NCBI taxonomy): Eukaryota > Metazoa > Arthropoda > Insecta > Orthoptera > Trigonidiidae > Laupala > Laupala kohalensis. The sequence goes on along the minus strand of NNCF01128937.1, from coordinate 39,576 downwards.
TTCCGCAATATTCCCATGGATCCTGATGATGGCACGGTATCATTAGTCTTGGAAAATGAACAGCTGGCCATTCTAGAAGAATTCCAATATGATGAACCATCCGATGAGGCCGAATCAGAAGATCCTAACAACTTGACGCGCGATCTGGAACTGTGCGACGCCGACGCGGAAAACCCTCCGGATGAAGAAAGTGCAGAAGAATCTTCAGAGGACGAAAGCGCTGCTGCACCTAGTAAATATCATGAACTTGGAAGAGGGAAACGCAACAGAGCTCAGTCTGTTCTGCTCAAAGACTGTTCTGCTGACGTTCCAACAAGCTACAGAAGGACCTAAAAAAATACAAATGGAAAAAAGTCATTGAAGAAGTTCAATCTTTGAAGAAAACCCAAACTTGGGATGTCGTTAATCGCCAGAATGCTGGCAAAAATAAAATATTAAGCAACAGGTGGGTTTTTTTAAATAAAAGACGATGGGAAATACAAAGCTCGTCTCGTCGTTCGTGGCTGTGAACAACGTTCAGACGTTGATTACACTGAAACATTCAGTCCCGTTGTCAGCACTATAGCTCTACTAACCATGGTAGCTGTTGTTGCCAGAGAAAATTACTTCATGGGCAAATTTGACATTAAGACTGCATTTCCTCATGACAAACTAGAAGAGGGTATCTTCATGTACCTCGCTGCTGATCTTGAAGAAGGAAACAAGATTTGTCGACTGCGAAAATCTGTGGGCTGAAACAAGCTCCCCTTCAGTGGAATAAAAGATTTACGACCTTCCGGAAACTAAGCGGAGTGAAACCTCTAAAATCCGAGCGGTGTGTTTTTACAAACACTGACAAAAGGCTGATCCTCGCTATTCACGTAGATGATGGCTACGTACTAATCAAAAACAAGAAGAAAATGGATCGGCTGCTGAAAATGTTGGAAAAAGAATTTGAAATGACCTCGTGTGAAAATCCGTCAAGTTTTCACGGAATTGAAATTGAAAACAACTCTGATTTTATCAGACTCTCACAAAAATCGTATACCGAGCAAGTCATTGAAAAATATGGGATGAACAATTGCAATCCCTCGAAAGCTCCTATCGTCCAGAAAACTTTGATGAATGTCCAAACAGAAAGTGTGTTAAAATTCCCGTTTCGTGAAGCAGTCGGATCACTACTTTACGTAACATCAAGAACACGCCCAGACTTGGCGTATTCAGTTGGCGTGTGCAGGCGAAAAGTTGAAAATCTTACAAATGAAGATCCTACGCTACGTCTGCGGAACAACTGGAGCTGGAATAAAGTTCTCTAAAAATGGACCTAAAGAGTTAGTAGCGTACTGCGATGCCGATTTCGCCAATGATCCAGAAACTCGCAGGAGCACAACTGGCTTCGTGATTTATTACTGCGGTGGACCCGTGATCTGGTGCACGGGTGGTCGCAACTTCAACGTGTGAAGCTGAGTACATCTCAGCTGCCGATTGTTGCCGAGAACTCATCTTCGTAAAAAAAATTATTGAGGGTATTACTGGAAAAACTATTCACGCGATAATAATGATTGACAACCAAAGTGCTAAGGACCTTATCAAAAATGGAGCGGTAAATAGGCGTAGCAAAGACATAGACGTGCGTTACCATTTTATCAAAGAAAAATATGATGAAGGACTCTTCACTCTTGAATAATGTCCAACATCAGACCAAATCGCTGAAGTGTTTACAAAATCGTTGAATGTTCCTAAATTCCAGAAATTGAAAGAAAAATTGATGACCTAAAAACTTGTATTGTTTCTGCTCAGAAAAAAGTTAATGTTTGTTAATGTTCTTAAAAAATTGAAATTATATTTTGGAAATGTTGAATTGTAATAGTTTAATAATGTTTAAAATGTTTTTCATTATCTTGATGCTAAAAAAAACTATTTTGATACGTTTTGGAGAATATGCGTTTAAAAAATTGAGACTGATGTCAAAACTGTGTTACGAATTTGATGCTGTGATGTTCTTAAGACTAATACTTGGTTTAGGGTTCCATAATGCAATAAGAAAATAATTAAGGAGGGGTGTTGACGGGTAATTATTTTCAGGATGACGGCGCACTTGCGCACTCTACAGAAAGACTGTGTAACCTGTCTCACCAACATGGCGTGTGTAACCCGTAGACTCTGCTGTCGTATAAAATAAAAACGCGTTCGTTCAAAGTGATTAAGCTTAATACTAAAATAAAACTTTAAACTACAACATAAAGACGATGAAAAATTTTAAGAGAAGTATTAAGAAGATATTATTTAATATATTTAAGTGTTTGTTCTATGAAAAATTATAATTACGATACATTAATATTTAGGTTACAGAAATGAAAATCCAAGAAAAAAATCAAGAAGTTAAAAATGTATTATTAATCATCTTAGAGACCATAATTTTGGAGATAAAAAATGAATTCTACAACTTATTGTAACCATAACCTAAAAATTGTTCTTAAAAAGGCTTTCGGATTGGGTTTCGGTACCCAGTAGGTGTAGATCCCTAAGATACATTTCCTTGAATTCCAATGATGCCCATTTTTATCTGTCAAGAAATATTTGCACAGTGAAATATGTGTATCTATAGAAAATACTTACTGACAAAGAAATCTCCCATTAAAACGAGTGAAAGTATTACAAAATTAACAGAAGTCAACACTAACATACCTCATGATACTAAATTTAAATATGGTTTTCCTCTCATTGATATATATAAAATAATATTAATAAAAAAATTAATGATGAACATAAAATTTGAATATGATGTAATTGATTATAATTAGGAGTGCGAACTTCAAAAATCTCAAGTAATTGTGATTATTATCAAAATACTAGTAGTATGAGGGGAAATATGAAGGACATGACCATCACCTTTTCTACACTAATCAAATCATTTATTACAATGCTGATACTCAAAAATGGTTACATGAACATGTGCAATGATTTAAATTTGTGTGTAATACATATTGCTCGTAGAATTCAATTGCTTGTAGTATTCAGTTATTTAGTGCGGTAGTTCCTTGTATTGTTTGCTGTATATTTAATTAGTTCGTACTTTGATTAATGAAAGATAAATAATGTTTGTGGTGGGGTTGTATACAGACATACCTTTATTTTTTATTTCTTCTACAAAAATTTCTAAAATTCGTTTTCTGAAAATGTTTACCTCCAATCATGTGGCATAAGAAAATGCTCACAATGACCTCAACAGGGTTCGGACCTCTCAATGCACCGACCAATGCTGAGTGTTAACAAAAAATGTAATCCAAAATTTTAATGAGATCCCTTCTGGACCCATTACTCACAAATCTGACCCTGGAACAGTTCCTTCCAAAAAGGTGGGTTTGAAAAAATATTTGGAAAAAAGTTAAAGGTTCCAAGAAGACTAACTAATTAAACAGTATAGGAGTTATATTCATTAGTATGTCACGTATACAAATGTAGTCTGGCTGTACACCTTCATGGTGTTATGTGTTCGAGCAATCTAACTATCGCAGCATTGTGGTATAGAGTCCCTTAATGGTGTCTTGTGACAATTCGTTCTATACAGCTTGGATCGTTGCTTGCAAATCTTCCCGATTCTGCGGTAGAAGTAGACTCAAAAGCATGTCCTTGACTTCCCACAAGCTTCTCATAGGGACAGGTCAAGGTGTTCTTACTATGACAGATCACCTCGACTTCCAGACTCAGAATCATTTGGAAGAAGATCGGGGATAGGTGTTTTTTTTAATTTTTTCATTAATTTCACTCACTCAATTGTGACAACCCTGTGTACAATACAATCATTACAGATTTCTGAATGTTCTATATGGTTCTTCTGTCTACACCGTTTTGATTCATGTTCTGTACATTATCTCGTTGGATACCAGCCGTCATCTTGCGTCTGTGAAAATCTCTTAATATCCCTTTTTCTAACAAATAATTCTCAAGTTTAGTGTAACTATACTTCTCATCAAGCAGTTCTATTTTATCTATTAAACCTAAAATTTTCTTCCCTAATATTTCCTTCAGGTATCTTGACCTTTCTTATCCCTAGAAATCACAATCCCATAATATATAGTCATGTGCCTCCTCTCCTTTCATACAAACACATTGTTTGTTTCATGCTTTCCCTATTCTGTTAAGATATTCCTGTAAATTCCCATGACTTGTCAGAAACAGTGTACTTGGGGAGAACCATTTCTTGTTCCTATCTGTAAACGTCACACCTTTGATATATTTATATGTTCCTCTCCATTTTGCACTGTTATTCCACCTCCTTTGCCATCCGACTGAAAGGCCCCCAGTTAATTCATTTCATCCCTTCTGTTCTTGCTCCACCACTTTTCCATTTAGAATTATTTTCCCATCTTTTTTCATCAGTCTTCTAAATGGTAACTTCTAAATATGTAGGTCCATTGGCCACACTCCATTCACAACCTCCAGAGCATCAGTCGACACGGTGTTGTAACAACCGCTCAAGTTTAAGAGGTACAATCTCCGTACAGGTGTTCGTTTCTTAGAAGAGATCATTGCTGTCAGTTTTATCGCTCACAACTTCCGAGAATTGCATCGTTTGCGGCCAGGTGAAAATTGTCCCGATCTGTCGCAGTTTTCACGAGTCGGAACTCATTGCGAGTTAAAAATTACATTAGACACTTAGGCACGTGGAAACAGAGATCATAGGGACTCCTATCATACGGATTCGCCTGTGGTCACTTTCCCCCTACATGGGGATGTGACGCAGGTTTTCCGGAACAGACAAGGTGGATGTAGCATACGCGCTTGGAGAGTCGAGGTGGGTGATTGTGTGATAGCACATCTGCGGCCATAGCAGGTCGTCCCGGGTTTGTGTACCGGTTCGTCACAATTTTCACCTGGCCGTGGACGATGATTTGCTGTCAATGTTCACGAACGACCATGACAAAAGAAATTTTTGGCACAATTGTCATTTATTGCCATTGTTGCTTATTATAACTTATTAATGTATATAATCTGTATAGAAAACACAACATTATTACTTATGGGTAAAATAAGTTTCATTCAGCAATCAATCTCATCTAGGTGGAACATTTTTATTTTTTACGATGATTTTTTATTATATTTTGCATTCAAATAGTCCCAGAAATCAAAAAGTTAGTACTAATTTCATATCTTATTTCTCTAATCAACGAAACAGTGGCAATGTGAAAGACAAGTCATCTGGCGGAGGTTTATGTGGATTCGTGCGGCGACTATTGAAAATAAAGATCAATAAGCGTAAGGAAAAGAAACATCTGAGTCTTCAGGAGCTGCAGGAAGCAGAAATATTGCTTCAACGCTCATCTTCTCTCGTGGCGACACAAGGTGTTCAATGGAGAGGGACGCCCTTCTGTACGCAGGTGATAATCTAGAACAGAACGGGTTACATCCGACAAATATTTTTAAAGTCCATTGGTACAAATGGATGCAAATATGTATACTGATATTGATTTTAGCTTTAGAAACAAACCTTGCCGTCCATTTCTGGACAAATATTGACATTAACTTTTTTGTCGGGAATCACTCTCTAAAGTTTGTCCCATCAGTTAATATTCACTCTGTATAGACTCCTTAATATGTGAATGAAATACATGGTCTCTTATGAGAAAATAATTCATTTTCGGGAATAAATTACTCTCCAAATCATTTAAATCTGCGAATTTTTAATCAAATCGAACGGGACAAAAATCCTAATGATTTTAATTTATTTATTTATTTTTGTAGAAGTCATCGGACATTCTGAAGAGATACTTAAATTTTTGTTCGCCGTTTCCGTCCAGTCCACCATTACCAACTAAGTCATGGGTATACGGACGAATGGCAAGCCATGCTGCTTACGAATGGAGGCAATCGGGTTCTCAGTTCATATTAATTGCTTCATAAACAATCATTTTTGTCCCAAATAGGATTGTCGTAACCACTTACTATTATTTAAAAAACGTGAAAAGTATTCTACATAAACTAACGTACAAAGTAGTCACAGTCTACATGGTACGGCGTAATAACAGTATATTTTAGTTACTTGATTATGTCCCTCACATATGGACGAAATGTAGTGTTCTTCTTTTCTAATTTTTAAAATTATTATATGTGTTAAAGTTAACGTATGTACAGCAACATGTGACTTTGTATGTGGTGATAAAATTGTGTACAAGGAAGTGTCTCCTTAAGAAGGACGTTAAAAATTATTTATTAACCATTTAGCAGACGTATAACTAAATATTTGCAATATTATGCTGTGTCGCAGAGCTTCGTGTTTCCGACAAACGACCTTGGCATTTGGGGTCCCCCCGAGCTGCCTCCACATCCACAGCGGGTGCCCGCAGAGTTACATTGGCTGTTGGGAACGTTACCTCGTCGACGTGAATATGAATTGTGCGCACCAGGAGGTAGTTTCTTTCCTCCATCAGCTGATGACGTGCTCCGCCTGGGAGGAGGCGAAAGAGCACAACAACCAACACCCACCACCACCACCACCACCACTCAATTCGACGACGATCTAGAGGAGAGGTTTGGATGGTCAGCTGAAAAAAAAATGTTTTCTGTCAATCACGATATAGCATCTTTAGTTCTCGCGGCGAAAGAATAGTAACAAGATGTAACCAATGGAGTAAACGTGCGGCGTTGTCATATCTGACATGGAGTAGCTCCACTTATTCCAGGTGGCATGCCTTAACTCCCCGACAAAGGCTTCTATATCCAGTGGAAAAGCTTACTCCAAGCAACCTACTTGCAACCAAAGGTTAGAGATCAAGCCCTCCCTCCGTATTAGTTGGCATATCAACACCCGGTTCTACGAATCGGCTGATATAGACGGCAACATCCAAAAGTAAACTCACTAAGATTCTGTTGACACGTGTTAAACGCCCACGCGAGAGGAAGAGCGAGCAGTCCCGCAATGTTGGCAATGGCTTCTCGACTTCCACGTGCTTTATTACTATTCTTTTGTCGCAAATATAGTAACGTTCCCATACCCGTAGAAAGGGAGGAACACCTCGACTGGAAGGAGTCGTCCATTAATTACGTTAGCGCACTCTAGAGGGGCTGGGGTGGGGGTACCGTTATTCTGCGTTGTGAAGAAAGTGAGTGTTAGTCTTGATGTTACGTAAAGCTTAGTTTTATAGAGTATGTTTTACAGGACGCTGTAACTGTAATATATGTATTTATGCAATCAGTGAGAGCACAGAACAATGAGGAACGAATAGTGAAGTATATCAAAATTTGTACCCTCATTTTCCGAAAACAACAACAAACACTTTTTTTAGTGAGAGGGGAGGGGGAAGAAGGATGGGCGGAACGCATTTATGGTGGGCAACGATACCTCTTACTCTAACATTTTGTGAAACCTAAAAATAAATCCTTCCATTGTAGCTAGTAAAATCCATATCTTTAGTTCAAAACCATGGTTTTGTATGATAAAACGAGAAATAATTATTCACAAAATATTATATTTTTTAATTGATAAATAAAGTTTTGTAGTACATAACGGATGATCGATAAATACTATTTTTTAAATTTCATGTCTTATGGCGAAGTTTAGGCCATTCGACCCGCTCTTCCACTTAACCAAATACTTAGGTAAGAGAATTAGGAAGGAAAGATGTTGGGTTGCCACGGAACTTATAGTACCGAACCGACATTTGTCCGATGTGAAGGAAACCCCAACAGGAATCCTCACCCAGTTCGGTCGAGCAGGGTTTGAACCCGTGCTTTACCGCTCAGCGGAATCGTGGAAGGGAAAGCGCAGAAACCTTCCACCGCTGTCGGAAAAATGTAGGTTAAATGGAATGAACTGATTTGAAACTAGGGGAGGTTATTTCCTTTTAGGTTCTACGATCGGCCGCCACCCACCGCTTTCCGTCGCCAAGGTTGGCCTACGCAACCCTCGGCGCCGCAAATGCCACCCTATGAACCCTATCTGCATTACTGCTTGGGCAACCTGCCTCCTCGATCCGCAGACTCCGAGGTGGAAGTCGCCGGCTCCGGAGAAGGCGAAGGGGGTCCCGGTGGGGGCCGAGTGCATGCAAGTGCTGGCACTACGCACATCAGGTCATTGCTTTTCCTGCTTACGATTTAACTGGAAACCTTACGAACGATTTGGAAAGGGATGGGTGTCCAAAAAGGTGAGTCGTTGCAACTGAAACTGCCTCGTTGCAACGCTCCCATCTGCAATGAAACAGTTCCACTTGAAACCGTCTCGCTCTCACTTTGTTACAACGCTGCTAAGAGTTCCGCCTGGAATAGTCTCTTTGTCATGGCTCCAAATGTCATTGTTTAGCACTGTGCAGAAAAATAAAGCCAATGACAATCCTAAGTCGAGTCAAATTTCGGTTTATAACTATACACTGTGGCCCTTTTTTACTTATTGGTCACTTAAAATTTACAATAACAAAAGAAAATAATGTACACTACTGATAACATAAAAGGGCCCATTTATTTTTCAAAGTCCCACGCTCTGACCAGTTTTGTATCTGTTAAGTTTCCAACGCCTCTCTCCTCCTGCTTCCCCTTCGACAGGGGAAGTTTCGTTCGACCAATCGTAGGTCTATTTGAAACGGCTCCCATATTTGGAAGACTAATAGTACCGCTGGTAAATCGTAACGAGATAAAATGTTTCAATACACCGCTATTAAAGAAATATTTTGTATTTTTTTATTATTACATTTTGGACTTCTATAACAAAAATATTCTGTATATTCTTGACTTCAATTAACTTAACCATTCTCTATATTTAAACGACATCTCGAGATTCGCTGTCTCGCAAGGTCTTCATAGGCAATGTAAAAGATATTAGAGTTTCTGTAAAAAACGTTTGCGTAATACTGTGATAAAATATAGTTTTTAACAGAATTTGAATATAATTGCAAGATATCGTATGGAATTGGTATAATTCGAATCACAAATTACTTATAAATATTCCTATAATTTCTTATATTTATACAGTGAAGTAAAGAAATCAAATCTCATTGCCTACAAGTGATGTGTATTGTCGAAAGTAATTTCACATAATTTGCGATTCTCTTAAGTTTTTCATATATGTGAAAAGGAATTAAATAAATATAGAAAACGTTTGTCTCAAATATGAACTAATAACACAAAAGTTTAATTCTCGAGTTATAAATAATATAAAATTACTTAAGGAACAAATAAATTACATCTTCTTGTGACATATTTTCCACGATATAACAATTTGGTAGTAATCGTGCGGCATATAAAATCGTGATCCGAGTTTAATATTAAAAACCTGTTTTAGATTACAACAAATATCACTAAAACTGAAATCTCTTTTATTAATTTATTCAAATGAAATTGTGAAATACAACCACAGATTCTTGTTTTCTTTCTTTGTTCCTACTTCTCTCTTTCTCTTCCTTTAAATTTCATAGTTCAATTAAAGAACGTTAATTGCATCTATTAATAATTTTGTTTAAATATGTGATACTCTTTTAAAGATAATACTTCTTCAATATCCTTGCGTCTGAGTGTTTTGTATTTTTCATGCTATTTCGTTACTCTACTTATCTTTCTTGACAAAGAATTCTGAAAGTGTAAAATGTAATATTTACAATACTATTTCTGCATTTCCAACTGATATAGCACTGAACTCAAAACAATAGTTAAAAATAAGCGAAATGGTATCACTCATTACCATCAAAATAATGGAAAAATAAAAAACGGAGCTAAGCAAAATGTAACAAGGAAGTTCAGCAAATGAAGCACTGTACACCTACAAACGCCGCGAAATGATACACCGTCATTGGATGTGAATTCGCGACTAAGGACGTTCGTGTGGGTGGAAGATTCCAAATACAATGAGAAACATGAGATGCACACTGTCTTCTATTCTCCTTTAAAAATAACAATAATATGACATATCTACAAACACACTCTTTGGATTCTCACCATTGGTAAAGGAAAAAGTACGCGATGTGAGTGGAAATTATTTCACTGCATCTATTCCAAGCTTTACCGAGAATGCAGATTAAACATATACTAATTACACTATGAATATAGTATATTTAAGAAAAATAAAATAGTTGCAACAGTTTTTTAATATTTTTCAAAAGTATACTTTTACCTTTAAATGAAGTAGCCTTTGCGTTCAAGTAAAGCGAAAGTTTAAATCACCTGCGCAAATTCTAGTTATTCCTGGTTGAAATTATTTCTTTTATCTACGACTATAAGAAGAAAGGTTTGAAATACCTTATCTGATCAGACGGCCTCGTGTTACTCTGTAGAGGGGGAATTTGAGTTTATGGAGCTTAGTAAAATTGGACGATGCGATAGCTATTTTATTGCTACGAAAAACTGTTAGTTTAAATTAATAGAGCATGTACCTTTTTCTTTAGTAAATATTGTTCTCCAAAAGTATAATGTTGTAAATCTAGATGCTATATGAATAAATATTTATTCAAAATATGGTTTGGATATATACTAGACCCGTTTCCTACTCATTATTTTTATTAAAATAAAGTTTTAATACTTGGGGTATAATTACGAACTCGTGAATTTCTTTTAGTATCATTGTTTTCTTTAAATATAAATTATTTGCTTTTTAATTCAATACAAAATATTTTTATACATGTTTAATGAAATTTTGAAGAACTTTTCTAAATTCCCTGTCATTGAACACTTTCATTTACACATGAAGAAACTAAAATATCGAAACTTAAAGAGAACATGAATAGAAATTATTTTATAGAAACTTTGTGGTACCGTCGGCAGATGAACTTTGTCGTAAACTGCCCTGCCACGTTGCAATGTGTGTCGTAATGCTACGTTGCCGAATTGACAATTGCTCAGCGTATGTTTTAAGATTTTCCTAAGCAATGTGAGAGCATGAATTATGATATCGTTCATTACAGCTCCCAAACATATTACGAGCTGAATTGTGGTATGAACCATTTTCAAAAATCAGTTCACAAGTGTCACCGGGATTCGAACCCACTTTGTGGTGATAGAACAATCATAGCAGTGCATTAGTGTTCTCAGCCAATTACACTTTTGCTGGAGGAGGTAAAATGTCTGTTGAAAAATTCGAACAAATAAATAGCCACTCAAGTCTGCGTGTAGTCGGTTTGACAATGAATGACATTCTTTTTTTTTCTTGAATTGCAACAGGCCCTTCTCTGTTATCAGTAGTGTACATACGCTTTACTCTATGCCTTTAATAATTAACTTCCCCACAAAATCTTAAATACTAATTACATGAAATCTCTTAATGTGAATGGCATACACATAAACCTTCAAAAATAACTCTTAATACTAAGTATAATTAAATCAACTGTTCTGTTGACTCTACGAGTTATGTGGGGCAGCGTTCGTCCCTAATACACCGCTACACGCGCCTTAACGGCTCAGTCTCGCCGGATCTGATGCACAACTGCGCGCACACGTTATCACTGGTCTGGCGGCCGACTCGCCGCTCCTCATACGGTTTCGCGCAGCACACTCATCCACCTTGTCCACTTATGACCACAACTCCTCTGATCTTGATAAACGAATGTCTCACAATGTTCATTACTGAGAAAGCAACTCCGTTCACATTAATACTGTGACTATTTATATTTCGGTACACTTTAATTTTACCATCACATAATTTACAAAAGAAACATAATGTTCATGAACTTGTTTCTTTGGTGTTCACCAAACGACTCGCCACTTCTAAACCAAACTGACCCGTTCACTCCCTCCTTCTTCTTCCTCCACTATCCTCCCAGTTGTACCAATGTACCAATGAAAAAAGAAATTCGATATAAATCAAATTATTGGTATTACACGAAGAAAAACACAAATATCGTTTATATCGTTAAAATACAAATACATACACAAACGTTACTACGAAACATTTAAGCGGAAACGAGTACGATTGTCGTGAGGGATTCGTTGCAACGGTTCCGCAACTGGAAATGTCTGGCACACCTCTTGTAACTAAAAAGGGGGAGATCGTTTTCCATTCTCACTATGTAAGTTTTGAACCTTTCTCTCCCCAGTGACAGTTTTATAAGTTAATCAAAGTTGGCGAATTGTCACATCTTCTCGTCACAAAAAGTATAATAATACTCATAAATGAAAAGTAAAATATTAAAATATCAATAAAACAAAGTACTATTGAACATATTAACAAGATGAGTAAATGATATAATAAAAAATTACTTTTAATAAATTATAGTTGAATATAAAGTATATTGTCCCAAATTTGAATTCACCAGCAGCCTTGTTCCTACGACCTGTGGTGCGTCACGGTTTGTGGACCGGCCAATTGGCGTGGCCTGTAGCATAGTGTCCGTTTCGATGGTGTGTAGCCTGTTAACGGGTGCACAGACAGCACTCGCAGTTGGTCCACAAGTCTTTTATGTCTGAGGATTTACTGACAAGAGAAAGGACGCCCAGTGTACGGTAAAGAGGCGTTAAAATTAATCACATTCATGAATTCAGGCAATGTTTGTCGTGGTCAAAAATGAAGAAAACTTATTAATTACTTACAATGCCAGGAATACAATTTAAGGAAAACCAACAGCACGCCACTATGATAAATCTCAACCGTACCGTTGTCGGGAGAAGTGCTAACGTTTCCCTTCAGTTGTGGTAACCGGTAGTTCTCTGAATAGATACTTACAGATAAGCGGAGCGAAACCAGTTAGTCACAGCCGATTGCTTACACTCGTTTTTCATAGTTAACTCACTTGAACAAATACGCAAATCTATTGACGTCTGGTCAGAGTCCACTGACACTGTATAAACAAATCTGTATGTTGATGACTCCCTACTGTCAACTTACACGAAGAAGACGCATCTACATATTGACGATGGTTCTTTCCGGCTGCCTAACAGATCTATCACGGATCTAAATCTATTTCCCTACCATGCCCCTATCTATACACACCGGACATTGAACACCAGGTAGCATTTGAGTCGCGTTCCGGAAACTCGTCGACCTTCTTTTTAGCATGGATATTTCATAATAAATAAATATCTTTAAAAATATTTCATAACATTATGTCCATCAAACTGTCCCACAACAGACCTAGAGGTAGAGCTCCGCAAATAACTAGGCCTTCGGCACTAGAACGACGTGATGCGACCAGCAACTCCCTCCAGCTAGTTTGATTCCACGATACACCCGTTACTCGTTTTACAGCAGACTGAGTGAGCCTGGATGTATGAAGAAAAATTCCACATCTTTTCAGGGATCGAACCCTGGTCATCCAACCAGCAGCTTAGCGCTCTACTAACTCCACATTATGTATGTATTGCGTTTATACACTGGTAGAACTGTACCGACTGGCTCACCTATATGTGGCCGGAGCTCTGGAGGAAGCAGCAGTGGAGCTGCACATGCACTGTCTTCTTCTCACGTGACGAGTTCTCAATCACAAGAAGAGCAACAGCCAGAGTCTGAACAGCGGTCGCCGAGACTCGCCGCTTCGCCGCGACGTATCGCGCGATCTGCGTTACGACGTTCCGCGCGAATCGGCTCTGCTTGGAGACGCAGTTCTGCGCGACGCCGTCGCACCGCCACCATCGCTCCTGGGTAGATCCACATTGAGCTTACATCTCAATATTAATAATAAATATAATATTCCCCAGGCAAAAATTTGTTGAGATTGCCCAGGTGACCCCGCGTCGAAATATTAAAAGCTAACTTTCCGACCATCGTGTCGTGCTCTTCTTTGGAACAATGGACATCTTAAATCCCATCGACTCCGGCCGAGGAAGCCTTTGCAACCTCAGTTCAGATAGCAGAGTTGGCCCACTTGCGACCGAAGGTTAGAGATCATGTAGATAACGTCCGCTGTTCATACACTGAGCGTACATACAGTGGGCGACATCTTCGTGATCCCTAACCTATGGTCGCAAGCAGGCTGACTCGGCTGTTTCAACTTAGCTTTGCCTCGGATGTATTATATAAATTCAGTGGTTAAACGCAGAATAAAATTGTAGATAAAGAAGGAAAGGAACCGTCCATAAATCACGTTACGCACCTCGAGGGTTGGTTCATATGCCATTCCGGCGCGGTAGCGAGTGTTAGCCTTGGTGTAACGTACCGTTAAGTTGCACAGTTATGTTTCTAAGGACGCTCTTAACATTTAAGCTTGAGACTAATACATATACTCCACATTTCAGCAAGGGCTCAGAGAAAACGAACAATTAAGCGTGTGTACTGTAATGTTGTCCTACATTTTCTGAAAAGCAAGAAAACAAATGGGGAGAGGAGGGAGGTAAGGCTAGCGTTACGTCATTATTGTAACTAAGTAACGTTACAGGTGCATTGAAGAGGGGAAGAGGATGTTAAGAATGGCAATTTTTGTCAGTCCCAAATGGGAAGAGAAAGAAAATATTTTATAAAAAAATTAACTTTCAGAGAAAAACACATTTTTAGTAATTTTCGTACTACTATAAGTTGGAACCGAAAGCTATCATCATAAAATGTTTTAAAGCTTTCCAAGAACTCAACTGAGACGCTTAGAAGTAGAAAGTGATAGTTTACCTTAAGTAAGTTTACTCAGCCAGTTTACACCAGTCAGCCCGATTGGGTCGTTAAAATATACTCTTCCTTGAGATCGAATGAATAATAAATAAATTTATTGTCAAAAAACAATACAAACTGCGTATGACCACGTGGAGGGAAAAAAACTAATTTACTCTCCGGAAGCAAGCAAGGGACCATCCCATCAATTCCGATCAAGGGCCCTAAGGCAGAGGCGGATTCAAAAATTTCAGCAAAAGTTCCTAGATAAGATAAAAAGTTAGCTGCGAGTTATAATACTGATAGAATGCGTGCGAGAAGAAATTTTCTTCGACGGTTAGTACCTACGAAACACTAACACATGTGTTACTTATCCGAGTCGTCAGTCCATTATAATTAATAGAGTATGAAGTATACCTTCCAGCCACATGTTGCATCATCTATAAATGATTGCGATCGAACGCAAAAAATCTCGTTTTTTATCATAACTATACATATTTGGTTGCGATTTTATATTTCGTGCTACTCAAAAGACTTTCTGACATTAGTGGTTACCTATAATTGTCATCGATCAAAAACTACTTTTAGATCGATCTCTTTCCATCGATCTAAAAGCACTTTCTCTGTAAACACAGAAAACGTAAAGCAAGGTCTTTATTGCTCTATAACGTACCTTATCCTTATTCTTTGCATTGTGTATCTTACACAAACTGACAAATACAAATGCCTGTTCCCAAATACATTACGTTTTATCTCGTAAATACAAGAACACGTAGCTTTAAAGGTAATATCAATTTATGATGAGAAATCTACATCTGCCCCCAAAAAATATTCTGGCTTCGGGTCTGCATAGAGCCAAAGCGCACGGACCAATGGCAAGTGCCGCGGCGGCGGTGGCTGTTTCGCCGACCGGTCGCCCCCGTGGGGCGGAGAGCGCCGGGGGCGGCAGCGAGGGCAGCGGAAGTGCGGGGATCGGAGCTGAGAAGGGAGAAAAGGCGGAAAAAGAGATGGTGGTACCCAACGCGATGGTGGCAGCACCCACCACTGCATCGCAACTCTGGCTCGCAGCTCGACGTTCTTTAGGTATGGTGAAAATTTCTTTAATTTTCTTCTTCTCTCTTACAGAAGCCATCAGTCACATAGGAATTAAATTTGAGCGCACAAGCTTTTATGTCATTTTATATTTCTTTTCCATCGGTCATTGTTCTCTCGTCTGCCGTGTGATCGCCAGGTGAGACAATCTGGACATGCAAAGTAGCATTACTATAACTTCTCTAGGTATTCATAAACTTATTCCGAAGATTTCCTCTAGCGTTCGACGGGGCCATTCTTGTTAGATTTCCATTATTAAACGTTATTCCATTCTTGCAAGATAATATAAAGTAAGCTATTTTATTATTACGCATTTAATATTGTAATCCTTTCTGTCATACATGATTATTCCATTCTTGTTAAATAGCACAAATTAAGTTACGTAACTTGATTGACTCGCTTCGTTTCTGCCTCACGAAGTATGCGAAGTTTATTTACGTGATGTATTACCTTTATTCAACATATGTTTTGTCAGAAATTTTCACTCACTTTCCTCTGGTAAAAATGAAGAAATTATTTTTTTGTATATTAATTATGTTTGATTGTTGTACCACATTTAAGGTTTTAATAACACTGCAGTATTTGCCAAGTTATACTTTACGTTTTAATTATTTTTTTAAAATTCATAGTGCCGTTCCTTTCTCCTTTTAATTTTATTAGAACCTTAAGCAGCTTTTGTCTTGANGTATAAGAGACAGCTCTTCACCCGTTTTATTAATAGTGGAAATAAAATACATTCATGACAACGGAAGTTTTTTTTTTCATTCTTGTACTTGCATTTGCATGGTTCTTTTGAAATGAATGTATGTGTAGAATAACATTGCGCTGCATATAAAAATCCTTTACCATATGGGATGAAATGCAATGGAAAGGATAAGTAGTGACAAGTAATGTTAACTATGTATTGTAACTCAAACGAAAAAAAATATTTAACGAGTTGAACGCGCTCCTTTATGTATTTTACCAAGCCAAATCAAATTCCTGGGGAGGGGGGCGATCGCCCCATCGTCCCCCCCCTTGGGTCCGCCACTGTGCCAAAGAAGTAGTTTCATTAGCGGTCAATATTTCTTTTCTCAGTTTCTCTAAAATTACAGGAGTTAATATTTTGTTTTCTGTGTTGGAAGAATCGAAATCTCCGCGCGTCGTTGGTCAGCGTCCTGTGTCCAACCGTCGCCGACGTCCATCCGCTCCAATCCCCAGTGCCCGTGGACCACGTGGCTTAGGTGCTCTGGTGGCAGCTGCACGTAGCCCTGTCAGAATTGGGCGCAGAAAGGAGGAGATGACAGCACCTATTGGTCCACGCAGTAAGAAAATCCGATATTTATAGTATGTCCAGTCAATGGCGGATCAAGACCAAAGTCAATAGGGGGGGGAGGGTTAACTGGGGAGGGATCTGTAGAGCATTTCTCTTGGAGAATTATGGTTACGCAACACAAATTTTATAAATATTATCTTTAAATAAAATACATCAACACATCAATGAGAATCAAAATTTAACAATATTAAATAGTAACCAAATTTATTAATTGTTTAAAGTGGCAAAGCATGCCATTATCTGTTAGAGAGTTCAGGTCCAATAGGGGGGGTGGAGTTGTAGACCCCTCCCCATAGAACCGCCATTGTGTCCAGCGGTTACTACTCCCTGGAAGATTCATATACCCTTGACACTTCTGAGTGGAACATAGTGATATATTGCTGTGCTGAAATTTCTACATTCTTTAACTGCGGGAGTGTTTTATGCAAATAAAGTTCAGTTTACTACAGTTATTAAAAACATAAAAGTTGTGTAGAATTTAAAGAGACAAATTGGGTCCAGCAGCGTTTCTGTAAGTGTGATGGTTAAGTTGACATTGGCGATTTACGAAAATCGCAGCATGCGCAATGCATTTTCAACTGCACCCATCTTCCCCCCTAAAACTGCCCTCGGTTAGCAACACGCGTTTTCCTACCTTCTGGGGTCCCCTAAACACGATTCTCAAGAGATAATCGTCAGAATTTTGGAATATTCAAGTACTCTCAGATCCTATTTTAATGGTCTTCTTTTTTTAGTTGACAACACTTAACTAAAAAAGTATCAACTAAAATATAAAGTTTTTTCTTCTGTGAGCATACACGATACTCACGAAAACTTATATCAACAGATAACAAGGAACGGTAGATATAATCACCAGTAGAATAAGACGAAGCATGGAAAATGAAAAGTGAATGTACGCGAGAAAGAAAACGTTGAACATGGCATGGTCACATCGTTTGAGAAGTATTTGTCTTTAGAGTTGTGTACGGACTGTTTCAGCGGTGACCTCCCAAACGGATTCGAAAGAGAAGTTGTCGCCGCAGTCTTGGGACTCTGTCGTCACCATCCGATACCCTCGTCGCCATCGCGTCCCAGCGGGGAGCAACAGACGCCGCGTCGTTGGACAGATGGGATCCCAACGCGATCTGGAATGCCTCGTCGAATTGAGTACTGAAGACGTGGCTTCCTCGACGTGTCAACCCACTTCTGCAGGTGGGAATATTTCTTCGCACGTGTTGGTTATTTCGGACGACGGGAATACCTATTATGGCTAGTCCACCTCCTATCACTGATAATCGGGTATCCCATCATCGCGCTCCAGTAAAAATGGTCATTGAGTAGGCATCTGTTAGCGCCAAACGACCATTTATTTAAAGTGGCTACCAATAGCCTGGCCGTTGATGGTCATTCATTTCATGTACCCACACCAATGAATGGTCATTTCATGTGGCCACCAATGAGCGTTTGATGATAACAGATGGCCACTCAATGGACATTTTTTCTAGAGCGGACCTTTCAATATTACTGGTGGTAGGATATTCCGTATAGGTCTCCGTAATTCAAGAACCTGAGATTCAGTGCGATTACAAATATACAATAGATTTTAAAATAGGATTAAGACCTCAGACCATGCCTAGAGCAAGTGGCTGATCACAACATTGTTCGCATACTTCTGCTCTTGACACCATTGCCATGGTAATACCAATGCGCCAATTTTTCTTTTTCAGGTGAAGGCTCGTCTCATTTCACAAGAGGAAAAGACTCACGGCAACTTCAACTTTCAAGGTCTGCTTTTCCAAGGACTATTGGACAAATGGACGCTCCAATTACGTCTAGGTCGCAAACGGAACAAGGAACTGAAGCTACAGTCTCCCGTCCGCGCTCCGCCTGCGGCGATTACAAACAGTAAAATTATGTCAACTCTATCAATATTTCCCACAAGTTTTCTTTGTTTTTATTATAAATATTGTTAGTTTTCCCTTTTGTAGGCAGGTATTTTGTTTCGTTTGTTTATAGTGATTTGTCACCGAAATACAATTTGAACGTTACATTTATTGTTCCGAATTTTATTTTACATTTAAGTTAATATTATTCCTTTTACAATATTCGAAAACACAGTTTAAAGTTGTTATTATGGTAGAAGTGTTACATTTATATTGAAGGTTAGATTATTCCAGAAAGTCTTTAAATACAATGTCCAGAACATTTATCGAAGTCAATCAAAGAAAAGTTGTAGCCAGAAATGCAAATCCTGCTTACTGCTTTACACAACGGGATGTCACAGAAATTAAATCAATTTATTGTTACCATAAAAAATGTGGACAATTTGGGTGTACTTGGATATTTTGCAAGCATCTGAGATTAGAATATCCCGAGAAAAACTCATTTTGAAAGTCTCTTTTCAGTACATTCGTATGATTGGCACAATTCTTTTGTTTATTCAATCGGTTCGAACTGCCTACAGTTTAATACACACTGGTTCACTTGTTCTAAATTTAATTACAAGCTTACTAATGAAGAATTATTGCGCTGAAGTTGGTTAATTTCTGAAACCTTTCTAGGCGTTCTGTGATCTCTGCTGTGACAGCTCCAAGAGGAGTGAGGGTGCAGGGTATACACCCCCCTCCCCCAAATAAAAGAGAAATAATAGCACTACAAAAGATTTTACTTTTTAGTTCAAAAAAAATTTGAGTATGAAGATTGAAAGTTTTAGGAAGTTAAGATAAAATGAAACATGACTCTCCATACCTCAAAGTGTTGTAGTTGTCATTGTCTTTACAAAAGAAAACTGAGGACCTCAATGCAGCGTCTAAAGAGAATGGGAATAATTACCAGGTTCCCTCACTAGAAGCAACTCAAACAACCCTAGAGCCCAACAAAAATGCTCTTAAACGCTCATGTTAAACGCTCATAATTCTTTCTCATACCATCATACCTTTATATTCATAATTCAAGATACTGTAATCGTAGATCCTTCGGTTACCGTCCATTTGCACAACGTGCTAGGGTTGTTGGATGCCAAAGGGAATATAAAAAATACGTTCATTCGATTTTTGAATCGTGAAGCGATTCGATGAAAGAACAGGGAACATACCATCCACAGAAGTAAAACAAGATGTTACACAAACCAAAATATAATACAAAGTAAATAAAAACACATAAGGTAGGAAATGTTTAAAAAATACTCAACGCTGTGTCTCAAAGCCACATACCTCCAGCGGAATCCAACCAAGTCCATTGTGCGTGAGCAATGGGAAGCTCTAACGCACGATTCGCAGACAAATCATAGCGAGAAGCTGTACAATTAACGCTTTATCACACAAATCGCTTACACTCACTACTAACACAATCGCAGTGCTTCAGACATTAGAGGTTGTAATGTAGGCAGGTCGTAGGGCAACCTTCGCCGAGACACTAAAACTCCGGATATATACGTGAACTGATTCAAAGCAGCGCTCTAGCGATGGACGCATATCTGCAGACCGTTATAGTGTATATTAGTCAATACTGTTAACACCGAACTCTTGACGTACTTTAGGCACATTCAACTTCACTGTCAGTAACTGTCAGGTGATGGGAAAAGAACTCGTGTCTCGAATATCCCTTATGAACACGCACCTAACACGATAATCTAGCTCACAATGGGCTGTGTTCGAATTAAAGAAACTGTAGGGGGCGGGGGAAACGTTTGATTTTTTTTATGTTTCAACAGTTGTTCATAAAATTGTCAAGAAAATGTTATTGTATTCGGGGGGCCAAAAAAAGGACATTTTGTATTAATCGTGATATACTATATTATTGAACTATAATAATAATAATAATAATAATAATAATAATAAACAGAAGGGATGCATTAAGGGGTCGCATGGCGGTAAGGAACAGCTGATAATAGACTCGGTGGTATTAGAACAAGCAATTATCAAGGGCAGAAATATACATACAGCCTTCATCGATTACAAGAAGACTTTGGTTCAGTGCCTCACTCCTGGCTAATGCAGGTCCTGGAAATATACAAAATAGACCAGCATATCGTAAGACTCTTACGTTATCTCATGTCCTCGTGGAAAACAGTACTCCAAGTTAATTCTAGTGGAGCAAGCTTTCTTATAAAACCTATCGATGTAAGAAGAGGCATTTTCCAAGGGGACAGCCTAAAGCCCCCTCTGGTTTTGTATGGCTCTTAACCCATTATCAACGTTATTAGACTCAACAGGATATGGATTCAAGATCAAATGCGGTAACCTAGTGGAATATTTGCATAGTCACCTGATGTACATGGATGATATCAAGCTCTATGCTTCAACAGATCACCAATTGCAGCAACACCTCCGAACAACGGAAATCTTCTCCAATGATATTAAAATGACTTTTGGGCTTGATAAATGTAGAATTCTAAAAATTGAAAAAGGAAAAAAGCTAGCGTCTGGGTTTGAAATGGGAGGAGGTGCCTATATGGAGGGGATGAATGAAACGGATACCTATAAATACCAAGGAATTCTGCAAGCAAAACGTATTTCTCATTAGGAAATAGGGGCGGAAATTACTACTGAGTACTATAAAAGACTATCCGGAATCCTGAAGTCAAAGCTGAATGGGAACAATATAAATATATAATATAAATTTATTGCCAAAAAACAGTACAGACTGCGTATGACCACGTGGAGGACTATAAACTAATTTACTCTCCGGAAGCAAGCAAGGAATCATCCTATCAATTCCGATCAAGGGCCCTAAGGCAGAAGCGGATTCAACAATTTCAGCAAAAGTTCCTAGATAAGATAAAAAGTTAGCTGCGAGTTATAGTACATATATAATGTCAATATGTTTGTAATTTAACGCAAATATGTTTGTAAATTTACATGTACAAGTTATTATCGAACTATAGATTATTCTGAGTATAGAGTTTAAAAATCATAAGATTTGAAAAACACTAAATTCACGATTTGTTGTTACAATAAACACGCCCCTTGACAAAGACTAGAGAACCTGTATAAGAAATACGCCTCTACCCGAAGGAAAAACGGAGAAAAACCCGGGCCAGGATGAGGTTACAGAATAAATATACACAACCGTGCCAAATTTGAGTACACATAAAACTAAGTTAATATGAGACAAACGGCAACATAATCATGCAAAAAACTAGTTTTTGAAATTTTTCATAAATATAAATGCAGGGAAGTGTTAATATTTAATTCCTTGAATAAAGGTTTACAAGAGCTTCGGAGGTGAGATATACAAATTATCCGAACTATCCTCTTCTGAATTCTGAAAGTTTGAATACTCCGACCGGAATAACCCCAGAAGGTAATGCCGTAACGTAAATGGGAGTACACGTTTGCAAAATATACGCAACGGGAAATATGTAAACTAACTGCGTTAACTAAGTTTCGGAATGCGTAACACAATTTGCTTAATTGGGAATTAAGATTGTCAACGTGACAATTCCTTTTGAGGTTGTCTTGAATATGGAGACCTAAGAATTTTGTATTCGTAACAGCTTTTAATTGTGTTCCGTTTAAAGAAAGAGAAACCTGGGGTAAAGATTTTGTATTACAATTGTGAAATGATATAAAACACTGTTTTGTCAGTGTTTACAATGAGACGTTTTTCATGGAACCAAGTTGATAGGTTAGACAAAACTTTTTGAGCATTGGCGTGTTTACATAGTAAATTAGTATCATCGGCAAAAAGAACCATTTTGCAATCTTATGTGAATGATGACATATCGTTCANGTATAGGGCCGAGAATTGATCCTTGGGGTACTCCGCAAGTAAGTGGCTTTGTTTCTGAAAGACAACGCTCAAGTATTTTATTTTTAGTATAGGATATTTCTACCTGTTGATATCTATCTTTTAAATAAGAAGTTAGCCATTGATGTGGAATTCCACGAATGCCTAAAGAATTAATTTGAAAAGGAGAATTTCGTGATCGATGACATCGAATGCTATGGATAAGTCAAGAAAACCACCCTGAGGATTTTCTTCACGATCAAGAGATGTGGTACATCCTTTAAGAAGGAAAATATGGCGCCTGTAGTGGAAAAGGATTTCATAAAACCGTCTTGATCGTCAGAGAGAATGCTATTTTTTGATAAAAAATCTAGAAGACGCTTATAGAACAATTTTTCTAGGNTGGGTAGTAGAGATATTGGTCGGTAATTTCCAATATTAAGTTTGTTTCCTTTCTTGTGTATAGGTTTCACTTTAGCTCTCTTAAATATGTTGGGAAACACACCTTCCGATAAAGAATTAATTAAACTATTTTTGAGTGGATTTAATATAGCGTGGGACGAAAATTTAACAATAACCTCAGGTATATCATCTATGCCTGTTGAAAATTTGTTTTTTAATGAGCTGATGATTCCCATGACTTCACTGGCGTTAGTTTCGGAAGTGAACATAGAATTGGGTACGTGGGTGGATATAATTGGAGGACACTGACGAGTGGTTTTAGTTTATTATTAATAGTCAATACTTGAGCAAGGTGATCACTGTATCCGGCGATTAACACTTGACAGAGATACGAGATACCATTGTTGACTATAATTTGATCTAGCAATGTTTGAGATGAGCCGGAGAGGCGAGTGGGGTCGTTTATCGTAGTAATAAGGTTGAAGGAGTCGATAAGATTCTTGAATCGATTAACTGGTGAATGTGCAGAGTTGGATGTACTCATGAAATCGATTTTGAAATCGCCACATATAACGATAGATTTAGTAGATTTGTGTGTGATATGTTTTAAAACAATTTTGAAGTTCTGAAAAAATATGTCAAGATCTGTTTGAGAAGGTCTATAAATACACAAAACAACAATACCGGTGTCGGTCACATTAACTGCAGAAAATTCTAATACACTATCTACTCAGAAGTTCTCGTAGCCTGTCAGTGGAGAAGATAAAATATATTACGATCGTATGTACACGTACCTCCGTGGGGATTTTTGCCTTTAAAATTTTGCCGACAGTAGGAACTTGCGAAATAATAATTAGAAATAGCAGTATCGTTGATGTTGTTAGTTGAAAGCCAATGCTCTGTGAGGCATAGCAAATCGAATCAACTTTGGGGTACCAGCATTTCAATGTCTGTCAATTTGTTTGAAAGGGATTGGACATTATGATGAAATATAATTATTTTATTTTCGCAAAGAGTTTGTGACTCACGAGTAATGGAATCGACGTTAGATTGTGGAGAGGAATTTGAATTTGGTACAGCTTCTAGTTCTGGATGAAGCCCCCACACTGCACCTGAACGCGATTGTCACCTTCGAGTACCACATCGTACTCCTGAGCGCAAGTTGTAACGATGTATGGGGGCGGCAGGAGGAATAGATGACGACGTGCGAGATGAAGCAGTAGGTGAAAGAACGGGGACAGGAGAACAAATGAGCGTGGAGATAGGAAGAGGAAATGGTGATGAGGTAGAAGCAGAGGGAGGTGGAGGAGGAGATGAGGTAGAAGCAGAGGGAGGTGGAGGAAGAGATAAGGTAGAAGCAGAGGGAGGTGGAGGAGGAGATGAGGTAGATGCAGGAGGAGGTGTAAGAGTGGGTAATGGGGCAGGTGGATGATGTGAAGTCAGATGTGAAGCTAGGTGAGTACCGAAGTGCTGTTTCCTAGACGGTTTCAGGTGTAAACCGTGCTGGGTAAAGTCCTTGGCAGTCAAGTGTGGTTGCAAATCAAAAAATGTGATTTTTGTGTCTGCCAGGTGATGTTTTAGGGAGATGTTTGCCAGGTTAATTTCGTGGTTTATTTGTGGAACGTTGAAGCGTGGAGGCAGGCTAGAGAGCACTATGTTTGTGTGCAGGGAGGCCATTTTTAGTTTCTGTAGATGTTCAGACGCGTTAAAATGTCCACCCAAGTTGATATCGTTCTGCCCACCTATGATGATTACTGTGTCCCGCTCTGTGAGTTTTTTAGTGTATGTGTCCAGTTCTCGAATAACTTCAGCCAAACGAGCGTTTGGCTTAAAGAAACCGGAGACTGAGAACTAGCTAGGAAGCAATCCACGCCATACGGAGGACATCTGACGACCGTGCGGATCAGCTAGTATGAGCACGTTTGATTCCTGCGTGGAAGTGATGGTTTCATCTCTGGATAGCACTACTTTACGTGATTTTGGGCGGCTGTGCTTACCAGTGCGTGGAGTGTGAACAGGTCTGGGTACTGGACGGGAGGGAATGAAACGAGTAGGTAAGGGAGGAAACAGGGACATGTCATCTAACACACTAAACCTATTCCGAGTGAAGAGTTGGGGTGGTGCATGTTTCGTTGGTGTAACCGGGTGGTAGCAGTTGGAAGGACGGCGAGAATTCCTAACCGTAGTCCAACCGCCGATCGTTTTCTTATTGACCTCTTCCAGCGCACTGTGTCAATATAATGTACCAAGTTATTAACGCCTTCTGAAGATCAGCTTTGAATGAGTTGAGGAATGCGATAGTGTCCATTGTTGTGAGATAGTTAGCAACTTAACGACAAAAGCAAATGAGAATACACGAAAAATGACAATTAACACTGAATGAAGGATGTTAGTATAATAATATATTTGTTACTAAGGAAGTTACAAATGAGATAATAAATAAATTAAATATACAAACAAACCGACGACAAAAATGATTGAAGTAATTATTTAGGGCGACCACTGGAGATTAATGAATTTGACAATAACTACCGTATATTGTGTAACCTCCCTTGGTAACCTCTTGTTCTTTTCGATCCCGACGCTATTAGAGCTAGGGTATCTTTCCTCAGGGACTCCTTACCTAGGGAGACGTGGGTGGCATCTATGGGACCTGAGCTGTATCAAGCATTATTTCCACTTACTTGTGCTTGATTCTCTTACTATTTTCTTTGCTACCTTTCTAAGTAAACTCTTGCTCCCTTCGACCCCGACGCTATTAGGTTTCGAGGGCTAGGGCGTGTCTTTTCATCCTTCCTTCAAGGTTTACTCTCTACTCTTCTCTTTTTTCACTCTTCTTTTCTGTGGTTTCCGGCGTCAGAATATGAGAACCACGGGTTGTTTCCTCCCTGTCGTAAGAGCCGACTAATGGAAACACTTGGTCCCTGGCCAATGGTTGGATGGGCAGATGAAATTGAATACAATTCAATGGCCAGAAAGGCAGATGAGCCATACCCTATGACTGGGTAGCAGCGGTCATAGTACCGACTGTAGGTAGAGACGAAGACGTCAGTATAGCTACAGATTGGAAAGCATGAGGCGATCGTGGAAACCATGATATCGGCTCTTGTACTGCAATGTGGCAAGCTCCGGATTAGCTACCACATTATTCATCCTGGTCCCACACGACCATATCTACTTTTATGAAACATGGCAGTTCTTTTATCAGAATATTCCGAAGTAAAATGTCCACGCTCGGATCTTCGGGTGGACACTTTTAGAGGTGAGCCACGTGAAATTGAAGTAATAGAAGAAAGAGGAAATATCCAGGAGAAAAAGAAAACACCAATAATGAAGATTGCAACATGGAATGTGAGAACAATGAATAAAGAAGGAAAACTTGAGAACCTTAAACATGAAATGAAGAAAAACCAAATAGATCTGATGGGACTAGCGGAGATAAGGTGGATTGGAGAAGGAGAATTGTTAACAGATGAGTACAAGATGGTATACAAAGGAGGAGATAAGAAATATTGTGGTGTGGGATTTATATACAAACGGAGTCTGGACAAATATGTTACAAAGTTAATACCCAAGAGCGAAAGAGTCTTTGCCTTGAAAATGAAGAGTGATCCGGTAGATACGTTAATCATACAGGTATACATGCCAACATCTGAACATACCGACGATTTTGTGGATGAAGTATACAAACAAGTAGAAGAAATAATTGATGAAAATGGAAAAGGTCAAGTAAGAACAATAATAATGGGAGATTGGAATAGTGTGGTTGGAGAGGAGAGTGTTCATGGCATAGTTGGAAAATATGGATATGGAAAAAGGAATGAAAGAGGAGAAAAACTAATAGAATTTTGTAAACAATATGATCTCTGGATATCAAATACTTGGTTTAAACAACATAAAAGACGGCTGTACACATGGATGAATCCAGGAGATAGAATGCGATTTCAGATAGATTACATCTTGGTTAATCAAAGGTTTAAAAATAGTATTAAGAAAGCAAAGACTTATCCAGGAGCTGATGTCAACTCAGACCATAATCTGCTTGCTATTGAAATCAGAACAAGATTGAAACATGTGAAGAAAAGAACAACACCAAAGAAGTGGAATAATGAAAAGTTAAGAACAGAAGGTGGAAAACAGTACAAACATGAAATCGAAGAAAAACTGAAGAGCAATATCGCTAAAGAAAATGTGAAAGAGGATTGGAATGAAATGAAAAATGTCATCTTGGAATCACTAGAGAAAAATATTGGAAAGAAAACAGATAGAACAAGGAAAGAATGGGTAACACAGGAAATGATACAGAAAATGGAACAAAAAAGAATGTGGAAAAGAGATAAAACTGAAAATGGCAAGAAACAATACAAGAAACTTAATAACGAACTAAGAAGAGATACGACAGAGCAAGAGAAAAATGGATGGAAGAACAATGTGAAAAAGTAGAAGAGCTAGAAAAATACAACAATACTGAAGAAATGTATAAAATAGTGAAGAACTTAACAAAAAAGAAACCAAAAGCGATCTTTAAACAAGGAATGATGAGGAAGGATGGAATGATAACTTCAGATGTCGAAGAAAATAAAGCAATTTGGGTTTTGAATACATCAAAGAACTGTATAAAACGGAAGATAATCAAAAAATGAATGAACTAGAAGATGATGAAGAGAATAGTGGAAACAGATCGGAGAACATAGAAGAGTGGGAAGTAAAGAAAGCAATCAAAGAACTGAAAAATAATAAAGCACTGGGTTGTGATAATATACCATCGGAAGAACTGAAGGCATTAGGACCTTGTGCCATAACTAGAATTACAAACATAATCAACAAGATTTACAACACCGGAATATGACCTGAAGAACTTTAGAAAACCATTCTAGCACCCTTACCAAAGAAGACCAATGCAACACAATGTAAAGACTATAGAACCATCAGTTTTATATGTCATCTAACTAAAACCATAACAAGAATTATATTCAAAAGGATTGAAGGAAAAATTGAAGAACATTTAGGAGAAGATCAGTTTGGATTTAGAAAAGGGAAAGGAACAAGAGATGCAATGGCGTGTATGAGAATGCTAGGAGAAAGGATGCTGGATATGAACAAGAATGTGTACGTGTGTTTTATAGATTGGGAGAAAGCGTTTGATCGAGTGGAATGGAATATATTGCTGAGAGTATTGAAAGACATTAATCTGAACTGGAAAGAT
>NNCF01128935.1:260966-293675 GCA_002313205.1 Laupala kohalensis | reverse complement strand
TACAATCGGATTGTATCTATGGCCTCTAAATTATTTCGTTTTCAGGAGAAACATAAAACTATTTTACGAGTGCAGAAATGCTGTGGCGTGGCGCGGCGAGGAGGGGAGGGGAGGGGGAAGTTGGGATGATGTCCGAGAAGGTCGTGAGGAGCGAAGTGGCGACCTGGCGAACACACGAGGATTCTGGAAAGGGAGGCCCCAACCTCTTTGAACATCTCAGGGACCGCTGCAGCGTGCACAGTGAGACAGAACAGAAAGACAAAAATGAAATTGCTGTGGAAAATTTTATGTGGCCATGATGCAATCTCCTAGGAAAGTCAATATGCATAGAACTGAATACAAAGATATACACAAACGCACCTCATACCTATTTCAATATGTGAATGGTTCATTCTTACAGTTCATTCACTCTTTACAACGAGGAACTATCTATATGCTAATGCTCTTAGTAAGTATTTAATATGTCTGCTTTTGTACTATAATTGTTTGTTTTTGTAATATATATTTCCTGCAATTCAATTTTTCATGTTTTTTACTACTGTAAGTGGAACTATTAAGATATATTGTAGTAAATAAATAAATAGTTTACTTAATCACCTACTCGTATATTAGATTCTTGAACTATTGAATGATCTGAACGTTTGATTTATGACAAAATCTCACTGTAGAGCGTAATAATTTGACTCCCTTGTCAGTAAGAGAAGATCAATAAAATTAGCAACAATGCTAATATAGACGTGATATTACAAATACGTCAGCCTCGATTTTTACAAAATCATGAATGCTCTAGGCTAGTTTGTAAGCAATAAGAATAATCGCGATGACTTGACTTGAGTTATTCATATCAAATAAACTAAAATCAAGAGCATTATCTAAGAGAATAATTTATAAATCAACAAAATTTAAATAATATATCATGATGACCGTTGGAACAGGATGAAAGGAAAAACACTATGAGGAAATTCGATGAGGTGGGAGTATTAAGCAAACTCTGAAGTTTTCATCTTGTAGAAAATGTGTGCTGTGAAATAAAACCTTTTGTGGAGAAATATGTAGTATGAGTGAAGATATGACTTTTATGCTTAAACAATTAACCATCGAAAACTGATTAATATTATATTTAATGATTGATTACTGAAATGAGCACGGCCTCCTATGTAAATAATGTACGGAACGTCCTAGTTTTAGAATGTCAATATTGTGGCAGAACGAATAATAAGATTTTAATAATGATGAAAGCCCCGCGTTGGGAAAAGCCAAATTGTGGCAGAACGAATAATAAGATTTTAATAATGATGAAAGCCCCGCGTTGGGAAAAGCCAAATTGTGGCAGAACGAATAATAAGATTTTACTAATATGTTTATTTAATTTATAAATTTTAAAAACACCTCGGCTAGCTCTTCTCAGGGTTCCACAATATTTAAAAGGTTCGATTTTTATCTGAAGGAAAAGGACCATGCAGTGGTTCCACTTAAGGAAAACGCAGGACAAATAAATCCATTGATAAAAACTATTTTAATGGCTAAAATATCCCTCAACTAAATAGATCTCCCACAAAAGACACAAATAAAACATCAATTGTTTACAGACCGAAGTGGCCACATTCCCACCAAAAGACACAATAAAACACTGAATCATTTATAGGCCAAAGGGGCCACATTCCCACCAAAAGACACAATAAAACACTGAATTTAACACTATTATTCTTATCAGAAACAAAACAATAAAAAAACCTTTGCGAAAATTACATTACAACACAATTAGGATTCATTAACCCTTTTACGATAACTGCCCATAGTTCTCAGTAGATAAAAAAGTTCAATAGTTCAATGTTTGAGCTGTCATCATTTGTCAATAATTCACTGGTCTTCTCGCCACTGCGCCTTGTTGGATGCAACCAACTTTTATGTTCTACCTTACAAGTGGACAGGTCAGTCAGTCTATGTGAAGAATGGAAAGCCGACTTCCAGACGGCATTTCAGCAGATCAACGGCTCGGGTAGTCTCTCCAACAGGTGATGTCATCATTTCCCAGAAAACACCGGCTCGTTCCTCGAACTGGATTCCCCAAAGCTTACGAAATACCACGACCTAACGACTGCGACGTTATCGGACCGCATGAAGAGGTCAACTCGGCTGGATGTCGAATAATGTTGTTGTTACAACATAATGTTTAGCGTTAGCACATCCTCCAAAGCAAAGTTCAGTAAATTAAGCTTCTCGAGCAACTAGCTGTCAGCGAATAATCTTCGAAAGACTTTAAACATGACTCAACGTCGGAGCGAACTACAGTACGGTGCTTCTAACTAGAAGCCCGAACGAAAATGCTGTAAGATGTGAGACGAAAATCTCCTCCGAAAAACTGCGAGAAGTGAGACGAAAATCTCCTCCGAAAAACGGCGAGATGTGAGGAAAATCTCCTCCGAAAAACTGCGAGATGTGAGCGACTGAAATCTGGTATCAGCGCGAAATACGTCTGAGTAAAAACTGGTACGAGCGCGAAATCTGGTATCAGCGCGAAATCTGGTATGAGCGCGAAACCTGGTATGAGCGCGAAATCTGGTATGAGAGCGAAATTTTGAGTGTTCTGCCTTAAATGGGCTCTATCCCTTCTTTTTTCCGAAAATCTTCAAAATTTTGAATGTCACGTGACTGACAGCCCCCAATGCCTAAATGGTTTCCCTCTCTCACGCCCTGACTCTCATTGGAACCTTTTAAAAAATCTTCAACGGATTTCTGGAACGTTCTCGACGACGCTGTGGCTTTTAACGATTTTTCTAGCAAGTTTGTACATGTTGCTAGTTTCTGCACATCTGGGGTTTGTTACGGAGGGTATTTCTTTTCCCTCATCCCCTCGCCAGCCTGCGATTTCTAAACCCTAATAAATTTTGCTCGACATGAAAGACCCGCCGACGCAGCCTGAGCCAGCCTCGTACCGCACCCACGGTCCTTCGCTGACCTCCAACGAACTTTTGCTTTTAAACTTAAATGCTCTTTCTTTTAAATTTCACAATTAATCCCTAAATTATTCAAAACTCACAATATTAATGTAAAATATCGTTATAATAATTTACATTTTGGAGTTAATAGTCTCAATTGTGGTATGGTGTCTTCGAACAATAACCTCCTGGACTAAATATACTATCTTCGTCTATTGAGTAGCGACTGTGACACCGCGTCACCGATTGTGCAATGATAGCGTGTTGACCTCGAGCATAGCGCTTAGCGGTAGAGCCTGTTCAGCCGAACTTGATGAGGTTGATGATTTCCTCACCCACATGCAACCGATGTCGGTTCCGTACCATAAGTTCCCCGGTAAGCCAACATCTTTCCTTCCTTATTCCCCAACTCTAATAATGGTTAGGTGGAAGAGAAGACCTTATGATCTGAACATCGCCAAAAGACATGAAATAAAATGGTGGCGAAGTTGTAGTAATCCTCTAAAAATGAAGTCTAATAGGAGTGGGGTTTCCCTTACAGAAAATGCTGGTTCAATTCCTTCAAGTGTCACAAAGTACGAGAATTTTACATTCACGTTACATGGATAGCTTTTACTTTTAGTAAAAATCTACAACTAACAGTTTTCAAATTTGGAAAAAATTAGTTTGCAACGTTACACTAATAACTAATAACTTTTGGTGTTATTTAGCTTTAACTTTTAACTTCCAGTTGCAACTGATTTTTTACCTCACACAGCAATGGTCCACACCTCACCATATCAAAAATAAGCAAAATATAATTGAAAAACGTCGCTTTTCGGATACAGCCCAATTAAATATCATACGTAAATAAAATTAATTGAATTGGAAATATCACTATACCCAAAGCCATTTTACAATTTTACCCGTCTGACATCTGCGGAAAATTATAGTTTTCTTGTAGTATGAGTTGTTTATAATTGACAGATTTAGAATAAATAGGCAATGAAATAATAACAATCATGAGTAACTCTTTATTCTAAAAAACAAAAACAAAAAACATGGTGACCTTGCCTCCCTCGGGTGAAAATTGCATTTTTATTTCAATAATTGCCACTGCCATCCACACATTCGATCGTAATGTCTAAATCTTTCAGCCTGGCACTTTCAAGCGGTGAGCGATTATCAAGGTGCGCAGAATATTACCATTGTATCATAGACTAAATACAAGAGTGAATTCTTTATTGGACTCTTGACACTTTATTGGAGTCTCTCTTTATTGGACAACAATTCAATAAGTGGAAGTCATACATGTCTTAAGATCGTGGTAAGCTAGAATGAAAAGAATATAAGATAAAATATAAGGAAAAGTATTCCGGCAAATAATTATGTCTTGTGAATTTTTCCTAACAAACCTTTTTATTTGTAACAAAACAAATAAAATATTATAAACAAACGTAAGAACCTGATATTACCCTTCATACCATAATTTTACTCAATTACATCCAATTATTTAAGATTTTCATCTCGGGTCTACACTAAAAGAACATGGCCATTTAGGTAATGGTAAAGTACTCAAATTATCACTAAACTTATTTGATACAAAACTTGTCATTAAAATGAACATTCTGAGAAACAATTACTTTCTAAAGCACAAATTTATTGGATTCGTATTCTTCAATCCACTACCCATGGGAAAACAAATGTGGCGTTTTATTAATTGCTTTTCTTCAGTTTGTAAATAGGTATGACAATATTAATAATCATTAACTCTCCAGGAACAAAAACTAGGACGCAAGTAAATAAAATCCTCCGTTAATATGTGAATTGAATAATTCAAAATTTTGGGATAACGCAGTAGGAACTTTCTCTCTCTTTTGATATGTGATGGTATCGAATGTTCGCCGTCAATGTTGTCACTTCTCTGCCATTCGACATGACGTAAATGAACAACATTGTATTGATAAAGTGAAATGGGGACACTGAATCTCTGTGAACCAAGAGAATAGGGTAGGTATTCTAAAATAACAAGAACATGACAGTCAAATCATTTGGCAACTCGCTCTCCCCAGGCAAACATTTTTTTACACAACGAATGTAAAGGTGCATTCTTCACAACGTGATAGAAAAATATCTCTACTTGTATTATTAGGGTAGTTGATACTACTTATAATGCATGTTTTTCTTTTCTTTTATTAGATTGAAGATATAGATATGAAATCGGCGGATAAAATTGATTTTTTAAATTGTTGTCGAACTAAGGGCTTGAAATGTGTATTATAGTACATACAAGTGACTCAAAGATTTTAGCGGCTTGGAAGGAAAAGAAAGATGAAAGGTTTTTAACTCGTGAAAAAACATATATTTTTTTTTACTAAAACATCAATAATATTTTTTCAACTAGGGATGGTCAGGGTTCTACGCCACATTGAAACAAAAAGAAACTGGTTATTCGAGGTAAATCAACAAGTTGCGAGATTTGTTGAAGTGGAAGTAGAGCAATCCCTCAGGACAGAAGTTGGTACATGAATTTTAACTGAATTGGAAAAAATTATTTCTCTATAGGAATTATTATTAAGTGGATCAACAAATAAATCAATTTCATAACAGAATATTTATTTCCGGAAACAAAACGCTACTACTGCAAACAACTAATGGATTTTTCATTATCAGAACACAATTTCTTGGATCGGAAAATAAAAATGTTTCTAATGATAGATTCTAAAATAAACATAACCCCTATTGAATAAGAAATGTAAAATCATAAACAGGTGCATCAAAATCAGCTTTTGAACGCTATAAGCGGATTCAATCGATAATGGAGAAATAATTAATCCTGTAATTGTAGATTTTTTCAAAGACTTTGATTTAGTGCCACAATCCGTCACTTCAGAAATTTAGAGCTTTGAAAATGAGTAAATGCATTTTGATGAGTATGATATATTACATACTTAATCATTTTGAACAGTGAATAAATGTTCGGTTTTGTAAATTAACTTCTGGTGTTTGTCAGAGAAGGGTAACTGCCCCAATACGGTTTTTGACATTTGTAAATGATTTATCCGGTAATAAAAAAGATTATGATCATTCTGTTACCCATACAAGACATAGTTACTTCGAAACTATGATAACCTTAATGATAAACTACATAGTTACTTGGAAACCAGTTAAGAATGTTTTAACAAAGCAAAATCAAATAAAACGAGAACTAACTTATTTATGAGTGAGCTTCAAGAGGAGCACTTGTAGGAACCCCTCGGGTATACGATTTGTTATAATCTTCTTCCAGAAATAAAAGGTATATTTTTCCACTTGATGTGGATTTATAGGTTAATTCCTCTACCAATATAGTTGTTCTTAAACTATTTTTGTATCGATCAGTGTTAAACGTGAGACATAATTTAATATAGTATCATTTAAGTGTATCATGTAGTTTTGAAAAAGGTACTTATTTGACGGTATTTTATGGCCATATTCATTTCATAAAATAATACGGAATTCCCAATCCTCTCTCACCAATTTTTCCGAGACATTAACTCGTTTTCCTCGTTTGTTGCACGCAATAACGGATGCTTCCAGTTTGAACAATTTTATTTTATCTTTATATACATTGTACCACGAGAGTTAATAGGGTTGTTGCTATTTTTAAATTAGGTCAAATGCATTTAGGCAAATTATGGCGTGAGTGCTAAAGAAAAAAACATCCCGATTGATAAATACGGCCAATAATATTCATATATACAAGGGTTAACGTATGAATGTGAAAATAAAATATGTGAGTTTAAGTTCAAAGATATAGAAAACTTTGCATTCCCATAACAAATTAAGTATATGTATAATTTGACGTGATTGATATTCTGGTTGAATGAAGTCATTCTGATGAATGCTTATGCTTACAATTCTCGACGTTAATAGTGGTTTCTTTCTTTTTTCCTACCAACATTTACTTACAGAACATCATTTGTGATCATTTATGAAGTTTTCTTAAAAAACAGTGACAAAACATAAATTACTAAATTATAAACTTTTCCAACAGACGATTTTCACTCACGTTTCTGCCAGGATAGACGAAAATAGTTTCTCTCTTTTGTTAATTGCTTACTCAATTTGTAGGTTTTATCAAAGCTAGAGATCGAAATTAACTAATACTACTGAAAGAAAGAAATATTTAAAAAATGGATCAGTCAGAAAATTATTTTTATCGAAGATGTGTTCTTAACAAAGTACTAGATAATTAAGAACTACTATTGTCAGATATTTCATATTTTATTCACATCAGATCAGATTTCGTTAAATTAATGTTGTAACGCTTGTAAACATGTTGAATCTACCAGTTCAAAAGCTCATTGCACGTTATGTTAGCAAACGAGAAGCCCTTGCGATGCAATATATTCCAAAAATTTTGCTGATCGTTTTTTACAACATATTTTTTGGAAACCACACATTTATTTTTAGTTTATTATTCTCAAACATTAACAGTTTTTAACAGTTTATTTATCTATACATAATTGTTATCAATTCACAAATAATTTCTCGTGTATTCACAATCTATTAAGGGATAAACGATTGGTGGGAATATTAGATATATATTAAATCAGGCATAAAATGTGACACAAATCAATTGAAACCGGACAAAATAAATAACGAAAAATTCAACAAAAAATTATATGTTGACATCTTGTTTTATAAACACGAGCGTATTGTTTAAAATTTCTGTTAGTACGTAAACGCGAATATGTTGTAGAATTAATGATCAACTTTTATTTCACATGAAATTCTGTCTTCGAGTGAAATGCTACAAATTGAACGAGGAAGCTTTCCATTAGCAAACAGATTAGCGGTATTACCATGAACTTCAACTATGGAAGTTAGATTCTTTCGCCACACGGCGTTTCAGTAGTTTAAATTCCTTGTACACAGGAATTTCAAAGAATTTATTGTAACGTCGTGTTTTTGATTGCTGTTCCTAAAATTTTGCATCATTTACAGAAAATATTCATGATAAACTACTCTCTAATTTTCCTATTATGTGATCATATTGTAACTTGCAGAAGAATAACGACTAATAAAAATAGATATATATATATCTTTGTTAAAATTTTCATGTTATTTTGATAAAATGTTTTCATTGTAAATGTGCAGATGTAAATTGCAGATGTCTTTAATCGTAGCAGCATTTCGGAGGTGTTTCAATAAAACAATTTTCAAAGTAAATAAGCACGATGATGAAATGCTCTGGGAAATAAACTAAATACAGAGAAGTATTTCAAATGAAAATTAAACTAATAGTAAATTTAATGTAATAAACACAGAATTTTTATATTTAAACATGGGTTTCAAATTATTGAGAAGTAAATGTTGGATTGGTAAATAAATATACATTGTTTTGGATTTATTTAACTTGCATTCACTTTGTTTGTGTGATTTTTTGTCGGTTAAAATTCATTTATTCTTTCTTTTATTCATAACATTATTGATATAGAAATACTCCATACCCAATGGCTCTAAAGAGAGTGGAAGTACATAAGAAATGATAATATCGCCAGATATTTACCTGCAAAAAATAACACTTCCACCAAAGTTATTTAAAATTGAAGAAAAGAGTGGCAAATAGTCTAGTTAATTGTATCTTTTTAATGTGTGAAAAGAACAAATATTCTCAACAATAATTACTTACGGTCAAACGTAAGAAATGGCTAGATAGGAAATTTGTTTCGTATTCCGACTTTGGGAAGAGAATCAATGAATGGAATGTAGTCGTGGTCTGGATTCTGAAAAAAGGAGACTAGAGAAGTTGTGTGACGGTTATTTAACCTTCTCACAGATTTTCTCACTTTCTTTTCTACTCCTGGTATGCTTTTTCGTTTTTTGTTTTTTCCAGTGAGTGTAATTGGGTGTATGTGTGTATGACAAGGTCTGACGTGTATGAGAGGGAGTTTTTTGGAGGTGGTGGGGGGTGTTTATGGTTCATCAAAGATGAATACAAGTTGAAATGCTGTTGTAGGTAGGTTGTAGGTACAACTTAGTTCGCTTTTTGCACAGTGGAACTAATTGCAACGTCGTAGCCACGCTAAACATGCTAGTAAGTGCAAAAATTCGCAAGCCCTGTGGCATAACTGACACATATATTTATTTCTTTTTTATTTTCTAGAATGACATTTTTTATAACTGACGATGAAATCAGAAAGGAAGTTCAGAGGCAAATGGAACAAGATGGGAACGAGAGTGAAGATGATGTATACAATGAAGAACTTGTGATGCAAGAACTGGGGATATATGAAGAAGTCAGTGAAGACGAAGATTGTGCGTTGGAAAATGATGACAATATTGAAGACCACTTCGATGTTTTACCTGAAGATGAAGAAGGAGATGGTGCTTTACAATTCGATCCTGACCGCAGTGACAGAAATTTTATTTTGGGTAAAGATGGAGAAACTATTTGGACAGACACTGCTATGATCAACAGAAGTTCAACAGAAACTTGATCATTCATTTACCTCGGGCTAAAAATGAGGCTAAAATGCTGTCCACGAGAAATATTTTTTTCACTCTTTATAAATGATGAAATGGTTGAGAAAATCGTACTTTACACAAAACCTGACAAGATACAAAAAATGACAGAAAAATATAGAACCCAACAGTCTTTCACAGGACTAACGAGTGCATTAGAATTGAAAGGACTGTTTGGTCTCTTGTTCTACAGTGGTGTTCTGAGAAAATCCAACCTGAACCTTGACGACTTGTACTCACGCAAATATGGGCCACCAATTTTCCGGTCAGTGATGTTACAACTGAGACTACAATTTCTCCTTTGTGCTTTGAAATTTTATCCGATGACCACTCGTGATGCCCGAAAGAAGAATGATAAATTCACAGCTTTCAGAGAATTGTGGAATATGTTTTCTGATAATGGCCAGAAGTATTATACCCCATCCGAATATCTGACAGTTGATGTGACATTGCTCAGCTTTAAGGGTAGGTGCCCATTTAAAATGTACATTCTCGCAAAACCTGATAAATATGGGTTGAAAATTATATATATTGTTGACGCCAGAACTTTTTATTTTTTGGGGGGAATACCTTACGTTGAAAAAGGTTCTATCTCTGAAGAAACTGGTGTACTGAAACCTACTCAGTATGTGCT
Organism: Laupala kohalensis; assembly: GCA_002313205.1. NCBI lineage: Eukaryota > Metazoa > Arthropoda > Insecta > Orthoptera > Trigonidiidae > Laupala > Laupala kohalensis. The sequence continues at coordinate 283,613 of NNCF01128935.1, read as the reverse complement.
GAATGTTGCACAGCATTTGAAAAATATCAACCGCAACATCATAGCAGATAATTGGTTCTGCTCAATTCAGCTTGCAGAAATGCTATCAGAGCTAAAACTCACGCTGGTAGGAACACTCCGAAAAAATAAGAGAGAAATACCTTCTTCATTCATTTCAACAAACTGAATACTTACAATGACATCAAGATTCTTGTATCAACCGGATAAAATGATGGTTGCTTACAAACAAAAACAGAAGAAAAATGTGATCCTAATATCTACCATGCACGACGATGGCGAAATAAATACTGAGTCCAACAAACCAGAAATGATAGAATTTTATAATCTGACGTCTACGACAAGCTTTGTCACTCATACACTACCCAACGATCATCTCGGCGATGGTCCATGAGGTATTTCCATTGTAATCTTGACACAGCTGGAATAAATAGTTATGTGTTGTACAAACTGAAAGGATATCCCTGCACTCGAGCTGATTTCTTGAAATCACTGGCTTATTCACTTGCGAAACCATACATGAGAGCTCGATTTTACAATACGAGATTGCCTAAAATACTTCAAGTAGACATTAGAAGCGTACTCGGTATTGATGATGAAGAACGACCATCATCTTCTCAAAGCCCTCGTGAGCAGCCCAGGAAAAGAAGGAGGTGTGATTTTTGTCCACGGAACAAAGACAGGAAAACCACAGTCTCGTGTGAAAATTGCAGGAAGGTCACTTGCACCGAAAATTGTAAAACTATTTGGGTGTGTCAAAATTGTCAGGTGAGATTTGACAACTCGGATTGAATTTTTTTTTATATAGGTTCGACAGTTTTTTTGTTCAATGTGCTTACTTATTTCCATTTTGTGTTTGTTTTATTTTTCATTTGTGATTGCCAGAAACCTATTCTAGATTCTCTCTAGCCTGCTCTAGTCGGTTAATTGCTAAGTAAGAAAGACTGAATATTTTCCTATAGGTATATATGTTTTCAGAGTTTAAAGAGACTAAGAGTCAGTTTTTCAGTTGAAAATTTATTAACCAAAGAATTTAAAAGAGAAATAAAGACTGTTTATTCAAATTGTTGTGTTCATGCTGTTCCAAGCCTAAGGAAACTTGAAAAACCGTGGAAAACTGGATAGGGGATTGGGAATACCCCACGGTAGGAAGTATGTCCCATTTTCACCGTAGGGACCGAGGGTTAATGAATAATGAAATTTCGCTTGCTATGCTCACAATACCACATCTCTGATTCGAAGTTCGTTCTGTCCGCTCTCCTTCCGCATTCGTCTGTCCCACGGCGAACTGTGACGCGGCCTTGAGTGTTCGTCTGTGTTCGTTTGTGACGCGGTTTTGAGTGCTAGTTGAGAACGTTGTCGAATGCCATGAGCAGGCTCGGACGTCCCCTCGCTTCCTTTGTTACGTTTTTTTTAATTTCGAGAGATGCGTGAGAGTCTGCTTCTTCACGGGAATAAGACGTACTGCCCGCGTATAATTAGGACCACAACTTTATTTAGCATGGTAGCCACCATTATTGTTTCCATTGTGACGTATCTTTCCAGAGTCATTAGAATAATAAGAGCTGGTGTACTGTATATATCATTGTACCAATTACAAGAAGAGCACCAACATCTGCAGGCTTGTCCAGCAATCGGAAGAAACTTCGACGACGACAGTAAAAATGAAACTAAATACTAGACCCCACTTCATTGCTCCAATACTTGATCACCACATCCATGTCTAACACGAACCCGCACCTTGAGCGATGAGATTCGGTCATTGTTTTTACGTCTACGGAAGAGGATAGCTCTGACATTTTTTCAGATCTGTCACAACGCTTTCAGTTTAGATGTTAACTCATCGCGTAGTTATTTATTTGATAGGTACATAAATGTACAAAGAACCAATCTTTAGCAGAAACATCAATTTATGATACGATGAACCTCAGGTCTTCACTATAGTCCGAAATAGTGTATAACATGGCATAGGAATTGATAGAATGTTTTATTTGACTTGCGTTACCGTATAAAAACATCACAATCTGTATCGTGCTGAATGATAACTCCCTAGAGTATCAAGAACATCACTAATAATATTCCCTTGAGTGGAGAATACACTCATCGTGCAACAGCCCTTTCCTCCCGTATTTATATCCCTAGATGGAAATAACTCACTTCTCTCCTAACCTCTTACGTATACTTAAGGGAGAGAGTAAACACGAAGACACGATGTATTTTAAGGGAATATCTATTCCGTTCAATTAACTGGTTTTAAAAGATGTATGTTACGACTATGAAACCCAGAGTATTTTCACCATCTTTTTCCAGGAATCGGGAGTAATTCCGTTCCAACTGGAGCTCTGTGAAGTTTAATGCGCTCCTTGTATAAACAGTCCCACTGCTCTCGACTTGCAGACAGTTTTTTGACGGTAGCAGTGAGAAGGAATATGGAAGGGGAAGAGGGGAGAGTCTGAAGGAGAAACAGTGTAAGTCGATGTCACTCCCCGTGGACAGAAGAGAATGAGAAAGCAGTGGAGGTGGTGCAGAAAACTGCCTGGAGGTGCGTGAGAAGAGAGTTCTCAAAGAGAGCTTTGGCGCAGTGTTATTGATGGAAGACATTGTGAGAGGCGCCGCTGCAAGACACAACTTCGCTTCTTGTATAAGTCACTCACTCATTGCTTTCATATTTTGAAGATTGGGGCACATTTGGATACAAACCCCGTGCCAATTACTTTCATTATTTGTATAATGATTTAAAATATTAAGATATTTTATGCGTAGCCTGTTGGAAGGAAAGTAGGGATCTCTTGAAAAAAATCCAAAGTGTTGGGATAACATCTTATTTTCTTCATGCACATTAAAGGTGGGTTTAGGTTTGTGTTTCACGCAACAAACAGAACTAAATAAATTAAATATATAATTTAAACATGAATTTTTTGTTGAGACGTACACATATTTACACGTAAAAAGATGGTAATGAATTTATAGCAAAAACATATATAAACATTGTGTGCAGCGTAGACGCTTCTTTGTGTAGTCCGCAAAACATCCCCAATCACCCTTATGCGTGCCGTTCTAGAGCTACATTTCCTCGTTGACGAACGCGATGTGACCTGGCGAATTTTATCAGATAAAGTAAATATCAGATAAAGAATTAGTCAATACATGTCACAAACTTCAGTTTTCCTTAAACAATTTTAAATTACGAGCGAATGTTTTGCCAGTAGATGGCAGTATGTGTTTGCTTTTCGTATAGTCTCGTAGACACGTACGCAATCAGTTAGAGGCAATCAGTGCACAATCGGGGTTGTGCTTCGTGAGTGTACACGAGAAAAACAGAGTGTAGTTGTGCGTTTTTGTGGGTCAAAAGACTGTCCCCGGAAAAAGTGCATCGCGAAATGCATCCCGTGTATGGTGACAACTGTTTCTCACGGAAAGCTGTTCCAGGAATTTAACGAGGGAAGGCTTTATGATAGATGAAAACGTTATAAAAAGATAATTTAGAGATATGAGAGGAGATAAAAAATACAAAACGAAGATGGAAATGAAAATTAACCTAAGCTGGCGATTGCGATGGGAGAAGGAGACAAGAGGAAGACAGATTTACAGTTTCACAAGGGATGTAACATGGAGTAAAGAACCGATGGTTGTTTCCAAAAAGGGAAACCTTACAGATTTTGACAGGACACGGACACTTGCAGAAGATAGGAATAAAGCTCTCGAAAACACGACGGTGAAAAAAGAGAACAAGAAACTGTACAAAATGTATTATGGAATTGTGTCAAGTATGGAATGAAAAGGGCGCAAAATAAACATGGAGTTTATGAAAGTGGATTTGCTGGACTCGAGGAACATGAAAAAGCTAATATCATCGAGACAAAAATTCGAACTTATCGAAAAATACTGTTTTAAATTAGTAGGAAGGAGAAAACGATATATCAGGAGATAACGCTATCCTCCCCTGGTTACAAGTCGGGAGAAAGTGGAATGATTTAAAATAATGATGAGGTAGTGACATTTATTGAACAATCGGAACGAAGAGAATAATGTAGTGAATCATAGATTTTACAAACCCCTGGAATGTCTCTGATGAGAACAGGGTGTTAATTAAATAAAATAAAATCTTGCAAATCTTGTACGGGCTCTTAAAAGTCATTTGGGTGACCGTCATATTGAAAATGATGCCGCAATCCTAGAGGTTACTCGTTCACTGCGACCACAACCAACAGACTTCTTTGTCCCCGGCTTTCAAGGACTTGTAAAGAGATGGGATAAGTGTCTGATTGTATAGGTTGATTATGCCGACGAGTGAAATAAATGCCAGAAAGTTACTTTGATTGTTAGTGCCTCCATCCAGCTTTGCGACTTATTTGTTGACTTACCTACGTACGTTTCGCCGATAGTATGTTTAAAATAAGGACATTGACTGATTATCTGGAAAAGTGATCATAACTGCTCATTACCGTTCCTTGTCTTGAGAAATGATTTCTACGACCATCCATTCTGTTTCTTTGTTTCTCTATAAGTTGCAATAGTTATGTTTGCTAAATCCTATATTTTTGAACTTCTTTAAATGGGTTTTCCAATTTCATCATGATTTGTGTAATGCTAATTTCTCCATGCTCCACTTCCTCTCGTGCTATTGGCAACATTTTAATTTTTATATTTTCATAACTCCACAAATCAATAATCTCCATAAAATATCATCCAATCACCGATTGAACTTCTTTCTCTCTTTTTCCATGGATGTCCTTATATGTTATCCATCTTATGCTGCTGAGCGAGGAATAATTGTGTGGTGAAATTAACACCACATCGATTCGTATCATTCATATCGTTTAACATCATTTCAGAAATTGTTAAACTGTTACAGATATAAGATCGTTTTTTCTTGATACGCGGACACGCCTCGTCAATCGCGACTTGCTAGCCTAACTGCTACGTAGTGGAATAAGATAGGTGTGCCATTGCGCATCGAGGTGGAAGGAGATGTTGGACAGACAATGAAACACAAGACATAATTTAAGAGGGAAGTTAAAGGTGTCGTACAAATTAATGTAATTTTTAACAGTATTGTAGATACGATTGGCGTGAAGCAATAGCCGAATACTCCCGCTCCGAGAAATGTCTTGAATATGATTGGTTTGTATTGCGCATGTTCGGGACGGGCACAATTTATCATATTCCGTATGCCACTACTATGCTTCAACATTTCTTATAGAGTAAAAATATTATTCCATTTCATTAATATTGATCCTTCGTTTTCTTCGTTAATTATTTTCTTGGTTACGTCCAGCATTCACAGTTAACGACTCATTTAATGTTTCCTTATGTTGGTGTTGTAAATTGTTTGTAGTCTTTTGGCAGTCCAGAAATGAGTCATTGTGATTTGACCTTTCTTATCTATTCATTTCTGCTAACTTAGTTTAATACTTACCAAACTATTCGGTTATGTTAACTACCTTTTTATTATGATTAAATTAACAAAATGAGTTTAATTTTTCCTTGCTTTAATGAAATCACCCACTGATTCTTTAATTTTCAATTATATTACATTCGTTTCAATCGCAATCATTACATCCAACCTACTACCTCGAAACCTGCTACCTCTAAAATTACTTCTTGAGAACAGTTTCAACGGTTTTTGATAAAATTCTAAGAATAGCGGTATTTTGGAATGAAATTACGAGTGTAATATATCATTATTATTACTATTAGAAAATGCAGTGATGAATTTAAAACTGATTCAAAATGAATACAGCGTGTGAAGTGTATAGTCCAACAAAATCAGAAGTTCCGTTGTTGGAATCACGCTGCGGAGTTTTACATTTTAATTCAATTTTGTCAACATTATGATGTGCCATTTAATACATTTTTAATTTTTGTGAAATTTTTTTCATTTTTGTGATTTATTGAAAATCATGCGTCAATTTGGACTTAACTGTACTTCATTGTCATCTGAGCGAACCTGGGCCATCCAGATTGTTCCATTCCGTGTCAAGATGATCGACTGACGACTAAGAACAATTTATCTATAAAATATTAAGAATAATTTTATTTTCGATTGTATTGAGAAATAAGTAGATTGTTTCATTCTTTTATGTTAGCGTGCGGTATCGTAAAATTTTTTCGTCAACATGATACTACGACCTTAGTTTCGTGGACTTGATTCTGGAAAAAGGAGTATTATATAAGCTTCTCGGAAACAAGGAAACATTACATAATGCGGAAGTGAATACAGAGAATCTACAAAGTAACTATAATAAATGTATGAAGGAGAGGATCGTAATAACTATATATAATAACGGAAAGTTGAAATTCATTTACCTTTATTCCAAAAGTTGTGTTATTCGAACTATAGACCTGAAATAAATTTAAAATACTTGTAATTTTATCTCTAAAATTTAAAAGTTCTCTGATTCAGGAAAAAAAATTGAAATAAACATAATCTACTTGGAGTTAGTATTAAAACCTATGTGGAGTTATAACCACATGTAAAGGTGCCATTTCATTCCACAAAGATAAATGTTAGATTGAGGATAAATAAATATATACAAACATAACATTTTTATTCAAATGCATTAAAATTTTCGTAAATCCAGTTGTTGATGGCGCTAAATTTGAATGTGATATTTTCTGAATTCATCCATGGGATAGAAAAGTATGTGAAGTACTTGAAAAGAGAACTTGGAATGTACATTTGTACTATGAATTATAAGAATGACCAAGAACACGCATTTTCATTTATCCTTTAAATGGTACGAGTAACTTGAAGAGGAACACATAAAGGCAAAACATCTCGGAATAAATGGTAGATCATGAAATTAATTATTACTCATTGCGTTTCACATGTGGTAAATTGCTTCGTAAATATGAAGTCAGCTGCCCAAAACAACATGGAAGATATACAAATGTTGAATCCTAATAAGTTTTCTATTGAAATGACGGGTGTTGTGAGACCCTTGTGTTTGTTTTTATTTTATTTTTCCCTCATGTCTCGAGTGTTTTGGAGTTCCCTGATTTTCCTGTCTCTCCCCTCATGGAGCAGCTTTCATCAGAGGCAATAGGGAAGCAATCAGGAAGCGTGTATTTAACGACGCATCATTCGCTACCAACCCATTGCCTTGCCTCATCCGTCCAAAGCTACACACAACAGTCAATGCTGTATATTCGACCAGCAGACTGAAACCCCGCTAGCACCACAACCCTGCTCATCCATTTCTATTGCTTTCCATAATCTACCGCACTAACCTAATAGTATTTGTATCTCCTGTCACTATTCAATGAAATGTCCTACCAAGACCTCCATTTCACGTTTCTTTCACTTCACGTTATAACATAACCCCTCCTCTTTGTGTTTGTAAGAGTTCAACGTAATGATTTGTCGATTACCTAGACATGAAGGTTTTGCGGACGGTACGAGAATTAGTCATTAGAAAAAAAAATCTTTGAACACTCTTTTCAATCCACTTCTCAACTAAGTCTGTCTACAGTCACGCGATTGTTTAGTTATCTGAATAGAACACACAGAATTCAATGAGATTCCACGATTATATGACTAGAAAATCGCGGCGCCTAAAAAGATGGAACAGTATTTTTCAGGCGAACAGATTTTAGTGTGGTTGTTTAGGAGAGTTGAGATGAAAGATTTTGGAAGGATCCTGTGCTATTGAATCTAATCGTCATTGAGCTTGTTGAAAATCGATTGTTTTGGGCTCTCCAGACACGTCACCGTAGCTCACCTACCCTTTATAATTAATACACAGCTCCAGTCACGCACGTCATGCTGTACTGAACGTTCTTTTATCTCAGAAAAGTCGAATCTGTCAACCAGCAGCGCTACAGACGGAAACACAAGATATGAGCACTGCTTCTGACTTCACTTGTTCATTCCAGCTATTATATAGATTTCACGATCTAATGGTACGATGTACGTGTCTCTCGAATGTACTCAGTTATACTGCCGGTGTAGTTTAAGAATTGGCTGTTGAGTTCCATAGCTAAGAATATTTAGTATTGATGAGTTATTTTACAGGGAGGGATTCATGGTTCAATGAAATAAAAATAATATTCGAATGTGAGCATTGCATAGAATTTTCAAAAACATCATGTACTTAAATTTCTCAAAATGATATATTTGTTTAATTCAAAAATGAAATAATCTTCTTCAAAAATAAAAATTTTGTCTACACTATTTCTTGTCATTCTTTACACTCCTCAAAATTGAATAATTCTTCTCCTCTATTTCTTCTATGTGTATACAGACTTAGGCGTGGGAACATCACATTAAGCCGAGTGTTATTGCCAGAAGTTGAATGTCTCTCAAATAAGGAAGGTTTGGATGTAAAGAAGACCCCATCCAACCTAACATAAATGGAGACATTACTGATCGTAATGTATCACTAAAAGAATGTCCTCAATGTATCAAAAAAAGACGATTATACGAATATATTAGTTCACGAGTAATTGTTTCACTTCCGTCATGCATTGAATCTATAACAAAAATGTTATTGCGATATAGAAAGGACACGGTTGGTTAAAACTATTATTTATCTTTGAAATCTTTCATTCACACACGTGTTCATATTAAAATTTTGCAGACGTGTAGGGACATAACTTACTTCAATTTTTCACCATGGGTACATAAAGATGGAATTTACAAACCAAGAGGTATTAACTCTGACAAACTAGAAACGTAGGTTTCGGTGGTCGGAGTCTGTGACTCCCCGCGTCTGCTTTCGTAGTTCTGTCTTCGAGTTCCGGAGAGTGAAGAATATAGTTATAAACTGAGTGGCATTTGAAATAAACTTATAGTTATCGAGAATTTCAACATTTTCACCCAAATGTGATGGAATATTCTTCTTCTATTAGTGAGGTGGAGGAAAAAGGAAATATTGTTGGATGACTTACAAAACGTTTTATTTTACAAGTTATTTCTAACTGTACATTATTCTAACTTATGATAAGAAAATTTGATCATTTTTTTATACGTACATTCATTCATTTACTGTAGATTTTTTTAGATCTGATGCATTAATTATAAATCCTATAACTCATAATTTTTTCAAAATAAATTATGAAGGTCCAAAACATGGTACAGTCGTTAGATTAACTAAGTTTGGTTAATTAATGTATAAAACATTTTGATACTTTTATTTATGACCAACGTAATAATAATTAAGACATATGATATTAAATGGTTAGAATAAAACTCATTTCTGAGTTAAACATTTCCATAATTTAATTTTTCTCAAATGTTGAGAACGTAAATGAAAAGATGAATAACGCGTCCCTTGAATAGATCTTCATAAAGTATTCTCATTTATTCACTGGCTAGTTCATAGCTTCCTTCCTACCCTTCATACCTTTTCTTTTCAATGCCTTTTGCTTTTATTCCTCGTTTCATCTGGTGACTTCAGTCTCTCTGCTGGCAGCAGGCGATGTGTGTGAGGATGAAGAGACGGCTGTTGTTATCGATCGCCGTTCACACACTTTCGTTGTCTCCTTCCTCACCACTGTCAATCAAAATGCTATTGGTCCATTTTTCTATCGACACATATGCCAGTTATTTTCCCTGAATGTGTACTCCATTTTCCGCTTCGTCCTTCTGGCCGTCGGTTTATGATTGATAAATTTACATAATTACTTCACGAGACGTTCCCACATTTAAAAAAGTTTTCGGAAAAACAGTTGTCTTAATGTTATTTGGATACATTTCCCTGTGAACAGTCTAAATTGTAAATTCGTTTACAAGTGGTTTTAGACACTATTGTGTCTAAATGAATTATGCTCCAATGCGAACTATACCCACTTTGTGCAAAGAAACACATCCCCTTAACACTTCTGATAAGGTGTTTGCTGCATTCGTGATTTCCGCAACAAACTATTGAAAACGTGAGCCATATTGTGTTATTCACGCAGGACTCGAACAGGTCCCTAGATTTGCATGCACTGTACTCGGATAACTTACGATCGCAAATTCGAATCGAGTTGAGTACGGAAGTTTCTTCAGATTTTTGATACTTCTTGGTAGTATTCCATTCAATGTATTACAGTGACAAAGAATTAGTTGACATCTCTGTTTAGTTAAGAATTTTTGTTCAGTTTAGAAGTGTACTTTTATGTACCCAAGCCTTCAGCTTATATTTGCATTCAGCAAATATCAAGAAACGAAATGAAAGTGCATCTTGATCCACGATTCCACTCAAAGGGAGTATTCATTCTTGCTTTTTCTCGAGAGGGATTCCCCTTAATTGATGGACGCTCTTCATTTGTCTCATCAGAATCGAAAGTCCGGCGTAAGTGGCTTAACTATGAAGTCGCTGAAGCAACAAAACAAACTGTTGATACGTTCGACGGATCAAATATATTGCTCTGCCTTTAAACACGAAATCTAATTTTGGAATGTTGATTTCAGAGTTCTCATCGTCATCAGCTGTGACCTTTTATCACACGTATTTTGGTAATATTATTGGAGACTTGCTCTCGAGTAATGAGATGTCATTCAGATATTTACATTTATGATAAAATCTCAGAGAGATCAATTAGTCATGTCTAATCAGTTTACTTTCGTAAAAGTAAAAGAGATTAAACTGTCCAAAGAAGGGTGTCATTGAGGTTCATACAGGACGCTTCAATATACCTTGGTTCTAGAAACTGAGCCATTCGCTCTTACTATTCCAATATCCATGACAGACCCAATACTTGAGAAACAATAAAAAATTCAACCAAGTTTTGGATATATAACCCGGCAATACTGATATTCCGGTAAGTTCTGACACCTTTTATTATTAAATATGTTATGTTGCATGAAAATGGGAGACGTGACCGATATTGGAACTCGAGAGGTTCAGCTTATCGCGCTGTTGCGTTTACCAACTGCGCCACCACGTTTGCCTCTGGACCAGTCTACCATTGACGTTCAACTTGCGAGACCCACAGTCCTCTGAGGTGGTCTCATAGACACTACAATCCTCATATGAGGCGACAAGTTAAGCTGAAGTTCCCGAGTTCGGATCTCGGTACTGCCTCCCATTTTCATTCAACATAACACTTTTAATCTGTTACCTAGGTTCACCGCAATTTAAGAGATTTCTGTAAACTTCCAATATTTATTAAAGTGAATCTTAATAGTCACGTTGGTCATGGCAACGACCGTACATTGGCCCACTATTGAAATGTTCAAATGTGAAAGTATTGTTATACGAAATTCTAATGGTCAAATATTGTCACAGGGGAAGGTTCATTACACATTTATACAGGAAGTCCTTATACGCCTCTGCAATTTTAAAATATGAAACTATTAATTAGAAGATCGATTTGATTCGTTATGAAACAATATATCAAATAAAATTAATCCACGAGAAGGTTTTGACTTTTCTATTTCTGGAAATCTTCCTCTCCAAAAGATGTACAGACAGTTCACTAATAGCGTGTATACTATAGTTCTTGCCTCATTTTTTTCATTGTATATTTAGGCCATGGCTTATGAATAAATATTTTTCCTGGAAATCGTGCACGTGACTTTACTATTTCAGCTCAAGTAAGAAACCAGAGTTTATACGACGAAAATAGCACTTCCGTAAGCGGATGGTGGGATGGATAAATGTAGCATAAAAGTTAAAATCTACTAGGTTCACTTTCATGCAAGCTAGAAAATCTGCTTTATATCCAATTTTCGTGCTTTATTTGGGATAACATACCTTTCACCTTACATTGTATCTTTTGTTAATTCTCCGCATTGTTTCTAAATATGTTTGCTGGATTATTAGTTTTCTTGTGATGTTAATCTAGTTATTGATTGTTCTTTACTATTTTTTTATTTTAAAAAGGTTTAATTTTTAATTTCTAATCTCATATTTTATTATTTTGTTTGTGTGAGTTATACGCACAATCCATGTTTATAAACGCGAAATACCACTGACTAACTGACTGACTGACTAATAACGAAATCCTAGAAACTACAAAGCCTGCAAACTTGAAATTTCGCAAATACGTTTCTTTTAGGGTGTAGACATTTACCAAGTAAGTATATTATAATGATACACCACAAACGGGGGAAATGGAGGTTGAAATGTCTTTCGAGTTATAGTGGGACACATACAAGAGTGCCTGGAGCAATTTCAACCTAACTTGATACATAGATGACTGACTATCGGACAACAAACATTGTGGGAGTAATCATTTTCCTAGGGAGTGGATGGTAAAGGGGTGAAATGTAGAAATAAAGGTAAAATCTGATATTAGATTCGAAACCTTACTTTTCGGGGTCGTTGAGATGGATAAGGACGCCCGCGATGTTTGTAAGTTCACAATCAGACAACATTAGAGATCATATACCCCTAAAACCCTTGGGATACGGGTGGGAATGAGAGGCATGTACAAATAATTTTTAAAAACATAGAAATCTCTTAGATTACGGTGAACCTCACCGCCAGGTAACAGATTAATCATGTTACGTCGAATGAAAATGGGAGACGGGACCGGGATTCGAACACGGGACCTTGAGCTCTACGAGCTCATGCGCCTACCAACTGCGCCATCCCGTTCGCCTCTCGGGCCCGTCTACGTCTCTAGTCTCTACGAGACCATCTAGTCTCTACGAGACCACCTCAGAGGTCTTTGGGTTTCACAAGTTGAATGAGAATGGTAGACGGGCCCGAGAGGCGAACGGGATGGCGCAGTTGGTAGGCGCATGAGCGCGTAGAGCTCAAGGTCCCGGGTTCGAATCCCGGTCCCGTCTCCCATTTTCATTCGACGTAACATAAATAATTTTTAAAAACTTCCGATATTTGTGTTGAACAAATCATTTTTGGGACTGCTGAAGTGAAGTGACACCATAATTGCACACACAATAACACGATCACCCCCTATAAGAAATGAATACCCTTTGTGTTGGGGTGAGAAAGAGTGAAATGCATAAATAATCGAAAGTGACCGATATGAGATCGTAGATTTCGGGGACGCTGTAATTAGTATTGACATTCTCAATGATCAACCTGTATAAAAATCGGAACCCCTAGGGAAGGAGATGCCATGAAAAAATTATCGAACCTGACAGATACCAGGTACGAGCTCATAATTTTCTGAGTTGATAGTGAAATCCCGATATCGTGCAATTCTAAATTCATCCCTCATAGAAGGAGTGGAAATGGGTTTATGGATAAAAGTAACTGAAAACTAATTTTGAAGTTTAAAAAATGAAAATTGCATCGAATGAGATATTTTAACTACCAGTGCGATCAAGTTCAAGATTAGATCACTCAGGGGGAAGGCATCCTGAGAGCTGAGGGTGGGAAGGGGGACACGTAAAAAGTATGTAAAAGGACTGATGATAGGGTCGAGTCCATGGGTATTCTTAGACGAATAATCGTATTTCCACTGACATTATGAGTACATGAGGTGGTCAAACCCTACACGACACCTCTACAGACGGGGGTCGGGAAGCACGTGATACGAAAAATTATCGAAAATGTCCACTTAAAAAGGATTTTGCGAATGTTTACCCCTCAGGGAGTAAAATGGGGTGCAATGGGAAATTGGTGTTTCCTGGAAACTTTTTCTCAATTACATCAGCGTTAAAAATTGAACAGAGAATATACAACAATAGTATCAAGTTTTCAACATTAGTGGATAACATTCTCACTGGATGTCAATGGGAATGTGAGAAAGCACTAATTTACAGACATATTACAAAATTCACGTGAGCGAAGCCTCGGGCACTCAATTAGTTGCATTATATGTAAACAACCATGTAACATTAACGAACTTTGCGAAATAATACGAATAGAGTCTTTTGACCCATTGATTTTTAGCTATTGTATTCTTAGGTGTACCTCCTGGTTTCCTTTCTCGAGAAAAGAAACGTCAAACTCCCATAGACGATTCTTCATATTATGTGAGAAGAGAAACGTTACAAATATTCTGTTTCAAACTTGAACATATCTCTTGTTAAGATATGTTCCATGTACGCGTGGCGAGTTGGTTCGTATATCACAAATAAAACTACACGTTAGTAGTGATTACTCGTCACTATAGGAACTGAATTCTGATGCAAGTAGACCTACCGATTGTACTTGATTTGTAAGATGTGTTTCGTAAGCGATGGATCATCAAAATTTTAATCCATAAATTCCGCTAGCCACATTGCACACATTTTTTCCCCAAGTAAATATATTTTATTCACATTCTTTCGTTATACAGAACTTACAGTATATTAATTAACTCATACATTCTTCTTTAAAAACATTTTCACATGAAATCTCAATTTATTCAGGCCGGGTGTTTTTACTACATTTAATTTTAAGATGTATCCCAATTTTCTTTCCAAGAATATTCAGCGCCATTCCGCTTTATGAAATGGAGCAACACCTGTGGGGTTCTTGGAAGGGATCAATAGTGGAGAGTCCCGTAGGAAGATCTGAACGAACAATTCGTAGTACTCTCGATTCTTCGAACGACCTGAAGGGTCGTCCCTTATCTCCCCGTTTTCCGAGCTCTTTGGGATCATTTATGACGAAGGGATTGAAAAGAAACATACAATCGGAGAGAGAAGTGTCATGTCGGAAATGAGTGGTTCGTGTCTAGCAGCACAAAAGAAAGAAACATCTGAAAGAAAGTATGAAATGTTTGATTTTCAGAAGAAAAAAATTTTAAGTGCGGTTTATATGTAAAAGCATTTTCCCATGACTTAAGAGAATGAATTTTAAGGATAATTTTTGAAATTACGTAAATTGTTTTCAATTAAAAATGTAGTAAACCATTGTGAAAAGTTTTGAAATTTTCTGCTAGTAAAATTAGAAACATTTGTAAGTGTATAAAAATACATACATTTGTATTACATTATCAAAATATTTGTTAATGCTTGTATGTGATTGGATGCACGTGCAAAATAAGTACACAGACAATTATCCTTAACTGATGAGCAATTCAAGTTTGAAACAAGTAGACGAAAGAGAATGTTATTCATTGGGCAACCGATGATTTGTCTGGTAAAGATACAAAAAATACAAAAAAATGTCTGCAGAAAATTGTACTTACGGACGACTATATGGTTGACCGAGCTCCAGGAAGAAAATAAGACTATTTACATTAAATGCTACTCGAACATGTTTGACATTGTGCATCCAATCTTGCAAAACTCTTAATTTTTTAGTCAGACAGGCGGTGGAAACTACATATTACCTTCCATTTGTATCTATATGCTTTCTTTGTGTTTAGTTCCATTAAATATCATTGTCACAGTTAACATCTTTCACAAAATACTTTTTAAGCCATCATCAAATTTACTCAATTAACTAGAGGTGGGAAATAAAAATATTATTTCATATGTCCATGTCATATTCTCAATTTCATCGGAATTTTTTGAGTAATGCCAGAGAAAATTCACGTTTTAACGCTTCATTTTAAGTAGGTTGAGTGATGGCTCCGATAAATTTAATTTAATTAAGATTTCACGAACCACGTCTTACTAACTCTTTCAGCTATGATGTATTACGATTTTTATTTTTTAAGTCATTGAAGAGGAGATTATTTTGTTAAAAATCACATTACATCACATTTGTATCATATTGTTTGCATATCTTATGTTGCGAAGTTTTATGATTAGTTTGTGTTGTTTTGACGTTTGACGCTTCATATAAATATCTAATTGCAAATAATTCCTGTGCAATCTAATATTGGAGTTGGACAGTGTGAAGTGCTGAATTTCTGGGTAGTTGATAGGATTTCGATAGCGTGGTTACTCCCCCCGCAGCGTTCAGACTGCCTCCCAAACCCACTCAACCTACTATAAAACGAGTAACGGATAGCCAAATCAACCGGACTGTGTTGCCGGCCACACCTTCTCCTCTCTGTGCCGTGGCCCAGACATTGCGGAGCTCTACCCTGCGTCAACACCATGGGTTTATCTTAGGCCTTGTTGTCAGACGATTCGACTTTGGACCAATCGAATTTAGACCGAGTAAAAGATTTCTTCTTGGCAATCGTAAAACTTTGAGAATTGAATTTTATTCTTCCAAGTCTTAAATAAGGATGCTTAAGAGTAGTGGAGTTATCCAAATGAATGGAGGCATAATGTGATAATGTGGAGTAAGTCGTTAAACAATGAGATGATCTGGTTTTGATAATTTTGATTAACTCCACACTGCGTAAGTTTCGATTTTTTGTAGTTTTGCTAAAAGCAGAAACGTTTGGAGATGCAAGTTGAATGTGTATGTATGGTATCAAATGTAACAGGATATTTCTTGTCATGTTTGTTGTCGTTTATAATACTTTTCTAGGTAAAATTCAACTGTACCTAGACTGCATAAATCCAATTGTATAAATATAATGTTGTGATATAATTAACAAAATTACGTCGATAACATGATTAATAACATGATAGTGTGACAAAGTACTACATTGGCCACCAAAAAGTGTTCTTCGGTTCCATCAACCTAATAGTCTGGTACACTAAATAATTAAAATAATATCTCCTTCCAACCCTTTTTTGTAGAAATACCTGTTCCTTATGTAATCTCAACTTTATTTGGTGTCACGTGAATGAAAATATATGTGCTTTGAATTATTTATGAGGGTTAATTAGTATATACCTAATGTGTCGTAGTACACTCTGAGAAAACGAGAACAGGGTTTCTATTAAAATCACTCAAATTTACAAAAAAATAATGTAGTAAACACGTTGTATGAAGTAATTTGGTTATCATTTGCATTTCATCATTCACTCGACGAATTAAAAAATAATGCGCTAGCTGGATTGTGTCCCTTTCAACTTGTGATGCGGATTTTACATGTTGTGCTTTGCAAAAACTATTAGAATCTGCGTGTGAATAAACAACGAACTCAATTTACAATCAGCATTTTGTAATATTGTATGAAACACAATTATTTTATAGGACTATTGGTATCCGTGAAGGTTCTAATGACCTCGATGTCGGCGAGACGTAAAGCCACAATAAAAAAAGATATACGTGAAAGGAAGAAAAATATTTTGAAAATAGTTATTCCAACTTAAGTGTGAGAGTAGAAGACATTTACGTAGTTGATAATTCTATGATACAATCGTTTTGAATGTTAAATCAATTCTATTTGTCCGTTTCAAGTTCATTCTTCTTTCAAACAGAAGATAAAAATTATTGTATACCTTTTTATTTTTCTTGCGAGTTATTTTAACGTGAATTTTGGAGATATTATTACATTTATATAATTGCAGAAAACTAAGACACTCTAATACAAAAGTAGTTTGAATTTTGAAAAAGTTTATTTCCGCAATCAAAGATACAATAAAAATGCATTTACAGATTTATTAAGTTCTGGAAAAATTAACGTATCTGCTGCTTTTCAATTCTTAAATAAAATTATAGCTTGTTCCTGAAAATATGTAGACGTATGACACAAATAATGGTATAACATCCTTTAAATTTAATTTCACTCGAATGTTTTTACCTAAATATTTATCCATGGTAATGTCAAGTGAAGAATTTTTTTAAAAACATTGTATTAGATTGTTAACCCACAACGTATGAAAGAAAATCACAAGCTCTTTTCTTTGAGGAATATTGGAAAAGAAAGGGGATCATCTATATACCAAGAACATTGTATAATGGTTCAATAGAATGGTTTCTATTGAACCCCTCCCACTGGACACACTGATCCAGTTTGTTAATCCTTCGACCTCTATTTTGAATAAATATCAAGAATCATTTTTCCATCTATTGTATCCAATGTTCCAACATCACTCCCTCAAATGTAAATCATTGGTTTTATTTGACTCCCCTAGGTACGAAGTTTGTATGTAGTGCATGCTATACTTCGGCAATGAAGGAACTGCGATTAGTGACTTCACGGTATGTGCTCAATGTATGTTGCAGGTGGCATGTGTGGGTGACTGGCGTGATGGGGCGGGCCCACAGACCCATGGAGTTCGGCTAGGACCGTGTGCCCCCCTGCCCAGCCCCCCCGCCCCCCTCTCTCCACCACCAGCATGGACCCACCAGTGGCGGGCGCCGACCGCGAACGCGGCTTCCGGCCGCTCGCCTTTGACAAGGTAAAACCTACTACTTAGTAGCTCGTAAAAAGAAAACTACTTCGATGTCCTCTTTTTTTAAAGAATACATTGATTAATCCTACAGGATTCAGTAATGTACGAGAAATTAAACACATTCGTACCAACGTTTTTTGATGATGCTTGATTGAATTTGTGGTTTGATTTGACGCACAATACCCCTTTGACATAGAAATTAGGCGCACACGTTCTTCAGGGTTAGTCCAAAAGATTTTTCTGAAATTCTACTTACTTTTTCTGTAATTTTTATACTTAATCGAGTAGCGAAAAGTGTTTTATAGGACGTCACGTGCGTATGCTCGTGAGTAATAAAACTCATAAAATGCACCTGTGAAAATAGTAGACAATAAGAAAAGAAGAGTTATCCAAGAGACGGGTTTAATTTCCACGTAAAATATTTTCACCAGATGTCGATTGGTATTAAAAAAAATAATGTACAAAATTCACGCGAGCAGCAGAACCGGGTGTACTCAACTAATTTATGATATAAAAGAATTGAGTCTCTGCCTCCCTCATTTTTCTAACTTTCTCGGTTGCACGCTTACCTCTTAGCTTACACGCATTGGCGCACTACATACATGTTTGAATCTACTCCTGCGTAATTTAAAGAAAATTCTAATTAAACAAAGAATATATTTAAGAAAATATGTGTAACATATATTTTCATATTGTGATTTTCAAACTTTTAGGACATTGAATTATTGATTAATTTGTACAACAATTCAATTTATTGAAAATTTGGCCCATCAATTCATTCATCCGCAACTCAACTATTTACGTTTACTTAATGTACTTGTTATAGTATTATAACTTTAGTGTTACCCTAAAATATTTTTATAGTTTAATAGTAATTTATAGTAATATATTTGTATATATTTTATATTATTATTTATATTATTATATTATTATTTATATTATTATATTATTATATTATTATTTATATTATTATTTATATTATTATTTATATTATTATATTATTATTTATATTATTATATTATTATNTTATTTTTATTTATATTTTTATAGTAGTTTTTTGAGTTTAATTATCTTAATTATTTTATTCTCTCGAGATTTTGTGATTCTTTAAGTATGTTTTCTTTAGTGTAGTGTTGTTAGCATTTTGTTTCCAGTGTGCTAAGATACAAAAAAAAAACTCGAAAAACTTCACTGCAGTTGAACTTGTCAAACGAACTTCACAAACTCTCATTGTCTTATGATTTTTTAGTGTTATTCTAAAGGTGTGATAATGTGTAGGACACCATCATCATTTATACTTTTCTGAAAGCATAAAGGTAAAGCATAACCAATTTGTTTTAAGTATTCCCCAGGGGACTTACAACTAGTAAGTACGTGTTTGGCAAACACGGGGCCCCGAGCTGAGTCTGGCATTACATCTACTTACTTGTGCTAGGCTCCTTTCTTTATCTTTCCTGACCTTGGTCACCTCTTGTTCTTTTCTATCCCGACGCTATTTGGGCTGGAGTATTTTTCATTTTCCTCTTTCTTCCTCTTTTTAAATGATATATGTAATGTTTTGAGATATGTTGATATTTGAGTTTTGAGTTGTAATTCAGGAGGGCTATTAGTGGGTATGGTTGAGTCATTCGGCGAGTCCCACACGCGGTGAGAGTCATGTTGGCTCTCCTTAGTGCGTAATTGCATTTTCCCTACCTGTACAAGATTTTAGGGCTCTAATGACCTCGATGTCGACGAGCCATAAAGCCCCACAAAAAAAATGTTTTAAGTATTTCTTTCAAATTTCTGTAGGTATCAAACTCTCATTGTCGTAGTGCTCATTGAAATAGTTGCTTAGACTCGTCTCCCTAACATCAGTAAGATACAAATTTTCAATAGTTTTAACTAAAATTCTTATTTCATTGTAAAAATAAAATATACATCTCTAGAAACATTGGATTTATTAGTAGTTGTCGACTTTCTTGTTTCACATCTGCTTTTGTTATAAGTTATTAACCCAGTCACAACAATGGACACGATCGCATTCCTTAAAGCATTCAAAATTGATCTCCAGAAGGCGTACTAACACTTAGTGCAATATATCGATACTCGTATCAGTGCTCTGGAGGAACTCAATAAAAACACTAACGACGGATAAACAACCGTTAGGGATTTGCGCAGACCTTCCAATTTTGCTCTTCCCCGGTTCCACCAAAAATACATGAACCACCCCCTCTTGACACAAAATAGTTTAAGCGTGTTAGAGCACATGTCCCATTTCCCCTCTCTACCCATCCCGCCCACTTCTTTCACCCCATCCTATTCCGCACCCTAACCCGTTAACCCTGCTCCTCGCAAACCCCGCATTGGTCAGCACAGGCGTCCAAAAACACGTAAAATTCTGTTGCCCCACACTGTGAAAGACAACACTTCCACGCAAAAGTCTAGCGTTTTCATTTTAGGTGGTTCCTATGGCCGCTAAATGTCCTCCATTATGCGTGGAATTGTTCTTAGCCATTTCTATGTATTTGTTTTCTTTAAGCCAAACGCTCGTTTGGCTGAAGTTATCAGAAAACTGGACACTCACACGGAAAAAACTCACAGAGCGGGACACAGTAATTATTACTGGTGGGCAAAACTATTTAAATTTGGGTGGTCAATTCAACCCTAGTGGACATATGCAAAAACTCAAATAGGCCTTCCAACTCACTAACATCATACTTTCTAGCCTGCCTCCACGCCACAACATGCCACACTTGGACAACGAAATTAACAACGCAAACATCGCTCGAAGACAGCACCTGGCAGACACAAACATCACATTTGTTGATCTGCAATCCCACCTTTCTGCCAAGGACTTTACCCTGCACGGCTTTCATCTGAGACCGCCTGGGAAACAACGCTTCGCTTCTCTCTTAGCTACATACCTTACCTCACCTCCTCCACCTAAACCAAATCCACCACCCACCCCTATCGCTACCTCGTCACTTTCTCCATCTCTCCCCACTCCCATTTCTTCTCCTGTCCTTGACCTTATCTCACCTATTTCGTCCAAAATCTGTTCACCGGCCCCAATCCCGACTCCTTCCGGCCCCAAACAGGGTTATAACTTGAGGTCGAGAGTTCGAAATGTTGCTCGAAGATGACAATTAAATATAAAGTCTCCTCAATCATCTGAATTTAATTGCATCCCTCGATAAAATAAATATCTTACATCATTAATGTACAGTCTCTTTTCAACAAAGTAATAGATACCGAAATTATTTTACTAGACTATCCATTTGATTTGTTATGTCTAACAGAGCATTGGCTTTCTGAAGATGACATAAAAAGTATTTTTATTCCAAATTATTCCTTAATTAGTTTTTACTGTCGACAAAATTTCAAAGGTAATCATCTTCATGGCCTTACATGTATCTACATTAAGAATTACATTTTATCCTCCTCACTGTTGGGTTACGAGAAGTTCTGCTTGGATGGTATTTTCGAAGTCTGCAGTTCATTTGACCGATACAGGCATTGTAGTTTTGGGTATTTACAGACCTCTTCAATCATATCTTGATTTTTTTCTGAATTTCGAAATAGTATTAAAACATTTAACACAGAAATATACGAAATCTCTTGTTATGTGTGGCAATTTCAAGAATGATTTCTGCAGTGAATCGAATTCCGCGCGCAATCTGAAGAATCGGTTCAATAATCTAATCAGTTCCTCCAATCTTGCTATAACGATAATCGACCCCACTCGCTTCTCTGGTTCATCCCTAACATTGCTGGACCAGATAGATGTCAACAGTAGACTCACATATATACTTCTCAACCGGGGTATAGCGACCACTTTGCCCAAATAGTAACTATTGAAGATTAAATAAAACCACGAAATATCCTCTACAAGATTACTAGACAGTTCAACGAAAAAAATTTAACAATTTTTAAAAACCTTTGTATCAGGTAACGTGGGATGACGTGTATAAATGTGAAAGCACCAACGATAAATTCAACGTTTTTTTCTCAATATTCTTGAAGCATTACAACTCTTGGTTTCCTCTAAAACGCAAGTTAGTTAAAGTAAACAATCACAGTCGATGGATGAATCAAGGGAATTTCTTCCAAAATCAAACGTCATTTATTTATTTTTCAAAACTCAAAAATTAACCACCCGAATTTCGTGATTATTTCCGTAAATATAAATCCATTCTCAGAAAAGCGGTCTATGCAGCTAAAGTAAAGGAAAATGACAGATAATAGTTTTTGTCCGGTTATTCGATTCTATGTGGAATTATAAAGAATTACACATCTCCTTCAGAAAATCACCAAGAAAACATTTCCCTACTAGACGATGGAAAAATTGTATCAAATACAAATGACATCGCAAATTTGTTTAATTATTATTTCTCAAAAAATAGATAAAATATCGAAATCAGTAATTCAAAACCAATGTCCACCAAATACATCCACACACGTACCGCATTCTATGTTCACTTCCGAGTCTAATTCTAGTTAAGTTACGAGTGTCATCAGTTCCGCAGGTATTTCTCGCTGCAAGTATTTTGCAAATGTATAATCTCAATTACGGTACGGCATTATCTTCTGAGGCCAATCCACTCAGATCATTCAAATTTGTAGAATTCAAAAGAGAATAATTCGGA
>NNCF01128935.1:211347-248196 GCA_002313205.1 Laupala kohalensis | reverse complement strand
GATTTAATAGATTTGTAAGTTACATAAGTAAATGGAGAAATGAAATATTTTTTGATGTAGTTGTGGAGTAAATTTGTTTTTGTGACTTTTCTTTTGATTATCTTATTCATTTGGAGCACAGTATGTAGTTTAGAAAAAGTTGTATGCATTCATTGATTTTAAACTAACAGTATTTGTCGCGATTAATCACTACTGTTAGTTTAATAATTTAAACTAACAGTATTCGTATTTGTATGTCATGCTAATTTTTGATGTACGGAGGATGAAATCTTCATGTCTTTGTTGCAAAATAACACTTTTTGACATGATAGAATGAACAAGATAATTAATAATTATTATTTAGTGATAATAATAATAACCTTTAAAAGTTATGCCAAATATATTTTTATTTCAAAGAATTATTGTGTGTAAAAAATTATATAATTATTCCGAGAGAATAAGGAAAATAGAATAATAATTTTCTACTCGGGTACAGTGGCACAGTGATTAAGTAACTGCCCACTAGGAAGAAAGTATGTAGAGATCTTGCCGAGTTCTAATCCGCTTAGCTTTGCATATATATTTTTTCGTTTCAAACTGTTATCTATAAGACTAAACATCCTCTACACAAAATATTTAACGCTGATCAAGTTAGGGATTTCTTTTGAGCCCTTAAAAGGGTTGTATTGGTCACTCAATAACATTAACAATAACAACAACAAGCATTACAAAGTTCTGGTATGAAATAAAATAATTTTAATTGTAATTGCACTCTCAACTCAATTAGTTAATTAAAACACATTTTTTGTAATATTAATCTCGGATTGCGATTTTATATGCTGCATGATTACAACCAGTGTTATATTGTAGATCATTATATTATTAGAACATGTAATTTATTTGTTCCTTATGTAGTTTTATATTATTTATAACTCTAGAATTAAATTTTTGTGTTATTAGTTCATATTTGAGTCAAACGTTGTCTATATTTATTTAATTCCTTTTCACGTATATGAAAAACTTAAGAGAATCGCAAATTATGTGAAATTACTTTCGACAATACACATCATTTGTAGGCAATGAGATTTGATTTCTTTACTTCACTGTATAAATATAAGAAATTATAGGAATATTTATAAGTAATTTGTGATTCGTATTATACCAATTCCATACGATATCTTGCAATTATATTCAAATTCTGTTAAAAACTAAATTTTATCACAGTATTACGCAAACGTTTTTTATAGAAAGTCTAATATCTTTTAACTTTGCCAATGAAGACCTCTCGAGACAACGAATCTCGAGATGTCGTTTAAATATAGAGAATGGTAAAGTTTATTGAAGTCAAGAATATACAGAATATTTTTGTTATAGAAGTCCAAAATGTGTATAATAAAAAAATACAAAATATTTCTTTAATAGCGGTGTAATGAAACATTTTATCTCGTTACGATTTACCAGCGGTACTATTAGTCTTCCAAATATGGGCGCCGTTTCAAATAGACCTACGATTGGTCGAACGAAACTTCCCCTGTCGAAGGGGAAGCAGGAGGAGAGACGCATTGCAAACTTAACAGATCCAAAACTGGTCAGAGCGTGGAACTTAGAAAAATAAATGGGCCCTTTTTTGTTAGTGTAATTAATATATATTGAAACAATTCGAGCTTGATAAGGGGAAAAGTAGGTAAAAGTGGTAAAGAGTTTAGAGCTAAAACAAACGTTTCTTTATTGAGAGAAGAATTATATTTTATGTTTGGCTGGATTCTCAGTATCTAATTTCTCTAGTCCTAAAATTGTCTAAAATCTTTTTCTATTGTTTTTTTTCTTCAGAAATATAAGGGAAAGTTAGATGTATTTTTACTTGAAGTAATGTTTCAGGTTGTTTAGAAATGATTTGCAAATTACTCATCTATTGAAGGAGACCTCTTTCTCAATCCTTTAGAATCGCTTTTTTCTCTCCATCCCGTCCTGCGTTTTCTCCTGTTTTTACGTTGGATCATTTGTTGGGAATTCTAAAGATGGTCCATTTCTTACTTATGAAGTAAGATATTGTCTTACACGTGGTCATTTCGCGGTTATTGACTCCTTTTTTGTCTGCGTATTATTTATTCATTTATTTATTTATCGGAGTATTGATGAGAAAGGAAAACTATGAAACGCATATTGTGTTCACACCAAGAAACAAAATCTCCTTTGCTGTTAGGTATACCAGGAGAACCAGGAATGATCTGCTTATCTCTTAAGAGACTTATTTGGGACGAAAAGTTATATACAAATACGATTTATTTTAAATACAACACTCCTTTTCTGCATGACAGACGATTCATTATTTAGCTATTCGCACAAAATTCTTCTTTTGTCTTTTATTAAAATAATTCAAAATTAAATACTTATAAACTAAGAAATTTCTTCTTTCCTGTAAAACAAACAAAATACAAAAATATCAGTCTTTGATTGAAATTCAACGTGAGTGATTATTGTAAGCAATAATGCAGACCAATAAAATGTGGTCATATGGAAGACGAGAATTACGATCGAAGAATCCGAGAGAAAACCGGAGAAAACACATGGTTGGATGTGTTTTCAGGGAAAATGTATAGAACTATCCTAAATAATAACATATATTACACATAATTTATTATTGCATGTATTGTTATTTATCATAACACATTAAAATAGTTTTTTGTATTAAGATGTTATAGAAAAATGAATATTTGATGTAGTAATGTAACTATTATTATCATGACAGTTAAAATATGTAGATTTAAAGTAGGAAAACTTTCACTTCTTTGATAATTGATATGTCAGTGTTCATTGTGAAGATTGAAAATAATAAGTCACATCTTAAACTAGTTTTTGTGACGGACAAACAAACGTTTCATTCGAAAGGAAGTTTGTAGGTTGGTCTCACTCTTGTTGAACCTTGCCAAGTTTACTCTCTCCATTCACCCTGTCTTCGACGAGCTCCTTCTGCTAACTGAACACCAGAGATTGTGCCGTCTGATAGACGAGGAGGACTCTTCTACTCGCTGCCTTTTTATGCAGTTGACCTCAATACGCGATTTGATCGGTAAATAGAGTAAAATAGAGTTAAGCCGCAATTCTGACTCAGTTGAAGTATAAAACCCGGATTGGAGTCTCAATGAGATTTTGAAATTATTGGAATGACAAAGCAACAACGCAAAGACAGATTCATCTTAAAAAACATTTCGAGATATTAAACGTAAAAAATATTTTTTCGAACAATAATTTCAAAATCATGTATCTTTCTTGTCGAAGCAAATTGAGAACTTTATCTGGTTATCTTGACTAATTCTTCTGCCCGAAACGAGATCAATACGAAGAGTTATAAATTATTCTAATTTTNGTTATCTCTCTCTCATATATATATATATATATATATATATATATATATATATATATATATATATATATATATATATATATATATACACACACACACACTCCACATTTGAGAATATTAACTTAATTTTCTTACCCAAATTATGAATATTAAATTTGATTACTTATTAAAGTAAAAACTATCTAAATATTCATGATATACTTTTCGAGTAAGTTGTAATTATTTTACAAATTCGAGTTTTTTAAATAATTGAGAATAATTGTCATTATTCCTCCAAATATATAAATTTCTCCAATTTATATATCGCAGCTTGTATCATTCCTAGACACCGAGCCTTGGATCTTCTATTTACCGATGTTCTTTTTTCCCTTAATACCACCTTATATTATTTTGCCTTTGGACTCTTCGAACCTTACTTTCTATAAACACAGACAATTTCAATATCGTGCTTTGTAATTTTTGAGAACTAGACACGGCACTAGAATACTTATATGAGTAAACCAGTTAAAAATTGAATAAGTCGGGAATCAATAACATGGTTGAAGACAAGGAGACTGACCGGAATATGACAACGCGTGTAGATGCGCTAGTTTGCTTGGGTTATTTCTTATCCGAATCATTGCTCCTTCAATGATAGTTTGAAAGATTTTCTTTTCGTTTCAACTATTTTATATTCATATTTAATTTCGAATACATATTTAATATTTTCATATTGAAATAAATCATTCAAATATCACATTAAAAGTTTCTATGTTTAGGGAATATGTGTCCCAATAAACTAACTTCAGTTGTCTTGGAATTATTTTCTTCATGGTTCAAAACTTGAGGGAATGAACATTAACGTCGAAAGTGAATGTAAATGTACAAGAATTTTTTTTATTGCTTTAGAATAAATTAATTTCAAGAAGTTGATGACATTTTTAAGGAAATTGTATTTAAAAAATTAAAAAAGGACCTTTTCTGCACGTGTCTCTTCTTTATAAACGCTTCCATTTTTCTTGCTTTGTATATTTCCTGTGGAATATGATGTTCAGTTGTTTAAATAGGGATAAAGATAAGTTTGGTTATTTGAATGTATTTCATTTGATAACTAGTTGAATGAATTTATATTCTTCGAATCAAATTAGAAATTTGTTCGAAAACTTACAACACTTGCAAAAATCTGATAAAAGTGAGGGAAACAAAACGCTTTTAATACAACATTAGTTAATGACATCAGGAGACATTGTAAAAAATAGAACGCTACAAGATTTCGTGCGGGATAAT
Organism: Laupala kohalensis; assembly: GCA_002313205.1. Lineage (NCBI taxonomy): Eukaryota > Metazoa > Arthropoda > Insecta > Orthoptera > Trigonidiidae > Laupala > Laupala kohalensis. Next base: position 243,587 of record NNCF01128935.1, on the reverse strand, counting down.
AAAAGTAAAATAAAAAATCCCGTCTCAAATCCTTTCTTTAGAAATCTTAAAACATTTTTATGACCAGAACCATTCAACAAAGTAACTCATTTGACTCAATAGATTCTAGTTATTACAGAACAGACAAACATACAAATTGAGAAATATTGTTCCAGATTTCAAGAGAACTTTTAGGATTCTGGAACCTTGCCAGTTTCTCATTGCTAGCTAATAAATATGCCAAAGTAGAAGTCTTTGCGTATGAAAAAGCTTTGTTTCACGAATTTAGTTTCCTCGAAGAGGATCATTAAATCGTCCTCACACAAGTCTTGATTTTCAAATAGTTAATGATGGAAATGATTCAGAACTAAGATGCTCATATGCCTGAGATAATCAAATGAAGTGACAATGAAAAGAAGTTTTCCTGCATTTTTAGCTACTTGATAATGCATAGACCAAAAATAATAAATTAAAACAGTGCTTTAAAGGTTTGAGATTTTATTAATTTAAAAATGTATAATTCAGTGTTTTATTCGACTAGCAGTTGAGGACCTGTCCTTGACCGGCATTATTTTCTCATTCTACCCCTTTTTTATTTTTTTAATTGTTGTAGTATTTGTAAACGGGAAATGTAGCGTGTTATTGAAGTTTATTTACATGGAGCGATGGCAGGTAGGAGTTGGGTGGTAGGCTATTGTTAGTAGGTGGGCCGCTTAGCTGGGTTTACTAACAACTTGGCCCACGTGGAAGGGTTAGTAGGAGTCGTTAGTAATACTTAGAGTTATTGATACTAGGAGAAGATGGATAGAGGCAGGAGGGTTCGCTTTTCAGTAGTTATAGCTATGTGAACTGGGACATTAATGTGAAAAGCTAAAATCTTTTTCTGGCCCCACCGAGTATTCAACCCGGGATGCGCTTGTGATGAGATAGAAGACTACCACCTGACCCACAAAGGGGCTTAAGAAAGTCACCCTTTAGAAGATGGGAGAACGTGAAATGAAGCTTCTTGGAATTGTCCGTATGAAAAACATCTTAAGTTGATTGCGAGGTATCGAATTGTTGAATATCGTGTTTTCTTATTGAAATGGATAACACTAGTATCATTAGTAGTAAAGAAAAAGGAACGTTGACAAACCAAGTATCTCATTTAAACAAAACCTCCCAGTCGTTCGGAATTAATGCTTAAAAGTACATACGTGCACACTCGAAGGAGGTATGAACTTAAGTTACTGTGATCATAGAATTTAATATAAATAGAATCAACTGTTAATGCAGGGTATCAGTGATAACATGAGAGAATATACTGAGAGATGAAGCCCTCTTGCTCGCACACCCGCTTTGAGGGGGAAAGGTATTACTGCGCGACTTGTGAGCAGCAGTCATCAATCAGTGAGGGAAATGGAGTTCCCTACCTAAGACGATGAGCGAGAGACTAACAAATCTTCGTTTTCCCCTCCGGACAACTGGACGAATAAGACTGTAGTGTCTATGTATGTATGTAAGAATAGAAACTATTAATGCTCGTCTAAACAAGTGGAGTGAATATTTCAAAAACTTCTATAATCAGCATAGTGAGACGGATCAAAGTGCCCTTGACTTCACTTACACCGGAGAGGATCTCCCAACAGATGAACCTCCGAGCAGAGCGGAAATACAGAAAGCCATTAACCAAATGAGAAACAACAAAAGTCCTGGAGCTGATATCACGGCGGAAATACTGAAGGCAGGAGGTGACTACACTCTAGATATGCTAAAACATCTATTTAAACAAATATGAAGAGAGGGAAAATACCACCTGACTCGAGAAACGCTTTAATTGTACCAATACATAAAAGGGGAGCAAAAACAAATGCGACAACTACAGAGACATATCACTGTTATCAGTCCCAAGCAAAATACTGTCGAAAGTAATCTACAACCGGCAAAAACCCTTACATCAACAGCATGCTTAGTAACATTCAATGTGGATTTCGCGGACAAAAATCGACAATAGACATGATATTTACAGCAAGGCAAATGATAGAAAAATCCTTGGAGCAGAACACATCGCTCAGCATAGCCTTCATTGACATTGCAAAAGCATTTGACTCAGTTTGATCGCCGTATGCTCTTCATTGTCATAGAAAAGATAGAGTGCCCACCACACGTGCTGAAAATCATCATATCGTACTATGAACAAACCTCATCCACAGCTAAGATGAAAAACATAAAATCACCTCCATTCGAAATAGAGACCGGAGTAAGGCAAGGCTGTGTTCTGGCGCCCCTCCTCTTCGTACTATATATGCAGGCCATCACACAGAACGTAAAGAAAAAAGGTGTAGGTGGTACAGACATGAAATTTCGGACTGTCACAAACCTGCTGAACAGACAATACCTAAAATCTAAAACAAAAGTCACCATAATGGACCTAATGTTTGCGGATGACTGCGCTCTGTTTGAGGGGACCTCGGCAGAACTCCAAGAGCTGGTCTATCTCTTTGCAAGCGAATCCAAAAAGTTCGGACTGAAGGTCAATAAATCGAAAACCGACATGATATTTAAGTCATTTTCATAAACTATACAGCCTCCTCAATATGCGTCAATGGACAGATGCTTAAAGACGTTGACACATTCAAATACCTCGGCAGCAATATTTAAAAAAATGGACGAATAGAAAGCGAAATTAACCACCGAATCAACGCTGCTAGCATAGCATTTAGAAACGTATTTCAAAGAATCTGGAAACCGCATGAAATCAGTTTAAACACGAATTACAAATTTACAGAGCCGTTGTGCTCAGTACACTTCTAAACGCTGCAGAAACTTGGACTATCTTATCAAAAGACCTTAAATGCCTAAATGCCTTTCACTTGAAATTGCTTCGAAGCATCTGCAAAATTAAGTGGCAAGATAAGGTACCGAATGAAGAGGTACTAATGCGCACAGAAATGATGACCATCACCAGCATTATCCGCTAAAAAAGAATGAGATGAGCCGGACATCTTAGTCGAATGGACCTAATTCGTACACCCCAACAAGTTGCATTCGGAGAACCGGAAGTAGGGTAAAGACTACAAAGATAACCTCGTGCAAGGTGAACGGACCTGGTGAAAGAAGATTTAAAAGCCAACATCGCTACAGATCAATGGAGGAAAATAGCCGAGAAACGAGGAGAATGGGGAAGACACATTCATACGGCCATAGAAGATGCACATCAGACTTCTAACACGAAAAGAGATAAAACTGACCGCGAGGCACCAGAATGAAGAAAAGTACATATGGAAGTAACCACTCTGCGATTTCCAAAGAGAAGGAAGAACTGGCTGGCAATATGTAAACTCCCATCTACCACAAAACGCAAGGAATACCCAGAGCTATTGGCACAAACATCCGTTAATCAGAACTTAAACTGTGCATTGTGTAACAACCGCTTCTCCACTAGTTCGGAATACACTAGTCACCAGAGGCATAAACATCTTAACCTGGTTACACCTACCATACAACCTACTAAAATTAGAAAACAGCCATCTCTAGCTCAAACAACGCAACCACCTCCCACTCAGGCAGTACCATCACCCCAGCAACAACCGACAACAGCCGATCCACTGATATGCACCGCCTGTGGAAGATGATGTAGAAGCAAATCGGGGCTAATCTCTCACCAACGAAATATCGTCTGCAAGCAAATGCTGCGAGGACTAGAATCACCGGACACGATACACAATTGAGTCATGTATGTATGTCAAGGAGTACTTTATCTGCCAATGACACTAGACGGATGTATAGAATCCTTGACAAAATCTATCTTGGCACTGAAAGAAGTGATTTGCTTTTATAATTTGTACAGCTTGCCTTATCACCCTTTTTGTGAATAGGTATGACTGTGGCGTTTCTCGAATCATGTGGTACTTCCTTTCTCTCCCATACCTCTTTCAGCAATCTGTGTAAAAGTTTTGTAGATGTAGGTCCTCCTACTTTAATCATCTCAGCAACAATCTCATCATCACTAGCACTTTCATGATTCCTGAGAAACTGGACTGCTTTGGTGATTTCTTCTTTGCTTGGTGCCTCGCAGTAATATTTTCGGTTAGTTTGGCAGGAAAAGCGGGGATATTTGATTGAACGGGATTGTCTTGGTTCAATACTTCTTGAAAATGCTCTTTCCATCCTTCTAGCTGTTCAGATTTGTTAATCAGAGGCTCTCCTTCTTTGCTCTTAACCACATTTAATGATTTTTTCATTGGGCCAATGATGGATCGGATGCCTTTATAAAGGTTATGTGCATCATTAAAATCTCTAAAACTTTGTAATTCCTTCATTCTGCTAGTCCACCAATCATCTCTGATCTTTCTCACTTCACGTTGGCACTGATGTCTAGCTCGTTGGTACTCTTTCTTGTTATTTTCAGTTGGATTGGACAAGTATTTGGTGTGAGCAGCTTGTTTCTTTTTCAGGGCTTCATCTATGTCTTCATTTGACTCATCAAACCAATCCCGGTTGTTACTTTTCTTTGTGTTGAGGGTCTTTTCTGCTGCTTTCCTATAACCATCCTTAAATTTGCTCCATACAGTTTCAACTGAGTCATTTTCATCATAGTTACATATTAAATTTTCCTCAAACTTCTTCTTGACTACATTGTCTTTTAATTCTTGGATGTTGTAGTTTTTTCCGTCTTGGTTTTGTGGGGTAGAATTGTTTCGTTGACATTTTTATGGAGGCTCTTATCATGTAGTGATCTGTATCACACTGCGCACCGCGCATGCTTCTGCATCTCCGTAAATCTTTAATATTGTCTGATCTTGCTATGACAAAGTCAATTAAATGCCATTCTTGAGAACGCGGATGTTTCCAGGTCACTTTATGTGATATTTTTTGTTGGAATCGTGTGTTGGCTATACACAGGTTTTTCTCAGAGCAGAATTCCAGCAGTAGTTGTCCATTTTCGTTTCTCTGTCCTATGCCATGATTTCCAATGATGTGCTTCCAATTACCATCACCACCTTTCCCTGGTTTTAGAAAAGAACGCTCTACAATAGACATGATTTTCTCAACAAGACAACTCGTTGAAAAGACCACAGAGCAGAATACCACCCTATGTATTGCCTTTATCGACATTTCAAAGGCAGTTGACTTTGTAAATCGAGACCTCCTTTTCAACGTGCTAGAACGAATGAAATGTCCCCTAACTACTCTATCAATCCTTAAAAGTCTACATGATCAGACCAGTGCAAAAGTCAGGATCGATGGAGACTTCTCAGATCCATTCCTAGTCACAACTGGCGTTAAACAAGGCTGTGTCCTGGCACCACTTCTCTTTTTTCTGTATATTCACACCATAATGCACAATTCAATGTCCCGAACAAACATCGGCATAAACATCTGCCATCGAAATGATACAAATCTATTCTGCAAGCGAAATCTTAAAGCCAAAACCAAAGTAAGTCACAGCAAAATTCAAGAATTGGTGTTTGCGGATGATTGTGCCCTCATTGCAAGGACAACTGAAGATCTACAAATACTTCTAAATACATTCGTAAAAGCAGCAGATGAATTTGGATTAAAAGTGAATATACAGAAGAAAGAGATAATGTTTGTAAACTGTCATCCTCAAAATATATATGTGGGTGAAGAGTCATTAAAAGTAGTCGATAATTTCAAGTACCTAGGAAGTTACATCAACAATAGGGGAAATCTGAAAAAAGAAATTGAGAATAGAATTAGTGCAGCGAGTACAGCATTTGGACAGCTTTATCACAGAATTTGGAAGTCACATAATCTGAGTTTAACAACAAAATTATCCATCTATGAGACGGTAGTTACCAGTACTCTTCTCTACTCAGCAGAAAGTTGGACTACATTAAAAGAACACCTCAACAAACTGAACAGTTTCCGTATGCGTTGCTTGCGAACCATACTCACGATCAATTGGAGATAATATATTCCCAATGAGATTATACTAGAGCGAGCGAACATATTGAATATTGAAGACCTTGTCCAGAACAGGCGCCTTCGCAGGCTAGGACATGTCAGTAGGAAGCAGGAGGATCGCCTGCCGTATAAAATAGCTTTCTGCGAACTTAAAACTGGACAAAGAGCTCGTTGTAAACCTAAACGAAGATGGACTGACGCTGTGAAGCAGGATTTGAAACAGTAGTTGGGTATTAGTGTAACTACTTGGAGAGAAACTGCTGCTAACAGGGAAAAATGGAGAAGTGCTGTGAAAGGACTAATACAAAGCAACCACAACAGAAAAGTAGAAAAGGCCAAAACCAACAGAGTAGAGAAACACAATATTGAAGAGAACTTTGAATGGAGCTGTTCACTCTGCTCCTTCAAAAGACAGGGAATACAAGGAAGGCAATACGTAATACCTCACATAACTAAAAAAACATCCTATAACGGAACCTGTGAACACTTTAGATGATCCATTGACATGCAGACATTGCCAACAAACAACAAGGAGTAAAGCTGGGATGACTAGCCATCTTCGCCAAAAACACCAAGATATCCCACAAGACAATAGCAGGAAACCTATCAAGACCCCACTCCTGCCAGCTTCCTGTGATATCACACCCACGCAAGATACGCTTTCTTCAGCATTTCTACCAAACCCAACACCTCCATCTCCACCAGACTCAACACACCCCGACAATTTGACTTGCCCTGCCTGCAGACGCAAATGTAAAAACAAGGTCGGATTGAAGGCACATATGAGAAACAAGGAATGCAGAAGACAATTGGAGAGTGGCATCATCGGACACGATGGACGCCGATAATCATGTATGTATGTGTGTATATATAAGTCTGCGATATTAACGTGGCTTGTATTCTTGCAAGGTCGTTAATGTTTAAATCTCTATATTTTCACAAATTTTCTGAACTGTCGGTCATTATAATTTTTTATAATGAAGGAAATTAATTTTTAAACATTTATCTACGTTTAGGATTCTTTGAACCTAAGGGCACGTCTCGTGGGGTAACTTAGACCCGTCTCGATTGTCCGTACACAGAAACATCAAAACTTGCCAGTTAGTTAAATATTTTACTACTTCAAAACGATTTTCAAAGCTAATGAAGTCTACTTATAAGTATCTTTAAACTAAAGAGAGAGTAATTTAAACAAAATACAAAATACTGAATATTGAAATAGAACTGATATCCCTCGCGCAAGACTAATTGAAAAAAGCGTCTTTTTCTTAACGTTCCAGTTTTGCTCTTTTCTATCATCTGTTGAACAGAGTAAATCTTTTAAAAACGTCACGTCTTAGTCTCATGTATGCATCCAATTCATCCAAAAGACAATTATTGTTTACTTGTTAGAATTATTAATACTAAAGAAATTAATTTCTTCTTCACTGGAAATTACAGTTTTATCTCCAATGTTGAATCATTCTCGCCTAAAATGTCGTTGCGATCATTTCTTGAAATGCACTTGAAAAATTTCTTATCTCTCCAGAAACGAAAAAATGGTCTCAGTTATTAAATATTTACTAAATACATTTTATAAAATAATAAATGTTAATCTCATTATTTAATTTATAAGAGGCCCTAAAAAAATTAATAAGATTTTTTAGAGGAGCACTTTTACATGGGAACTGCGAACATTCTAGCGCAGTGTAGTGTACACATATTTCTTGTCGGAACATGGAACTTAATTGTGAATGTACAGTGCGGGTTCCTCTGTCTTAAAGAATGTAATTGTTTATAGTGACTACTTAATCCATTAATGCCCAAAATATTATTTTATCCTTAATTCGCTTAATATATCTACAGTTATTGGAGGTTGTAGGATGATAAAAATGAAAACAAAAAATCATTTTTAGATTTCGTTTATCGATAATAAACCGATCTATAAATAGATTGCTGGGCAGATTCATGGTACATTGAGTATGCAACAAGCAATACCAATACGCAAAACGTATTTATTTTATAGTAAACTGATTATAAATAATGCACTCTTTTGATATACAACTTCATTTCCACTTCCGATGAAAACGATATATCTATCTACTAAGTGTTGCCTTGATCAAAACGTTGCGTTTTGATATAATGTCAGAGAACATCCCGGACTGTTTTGAAATTGTCAGGGTCTTTGATCATTCCTTTTTCCCACATAATGGTCGAATCCGTCGTAGCGCATTTGAAAATGCACATTTCTTTGAGATGTTAATGAGGTGCACCGCCTACGTCGATGAACATGCGTAAATCTTTCATGCTATCATCACAATTAATTAAATGGTCTCACTCTTTCACAATACAAATCAATATTTTAGCAATATCCTTTGGCTCCACAGGGAAGTCATGGCTTGTAACCGTATTTAATCAGCTTTCCTTTTATGAATTATGTTTGCCTATTGAGACCATTAGATTTCTCGATCGTTTGTTCGAGAAATTCAGTTCGAAAATTCCAAAATGCTGAGATGAGGTATAAAGGTGAAGAAATCTGAGAAGTAATCTGTATTCATCAGGATCGAAAGTACAATCTCAGCAATTATTTGATGCAGTCGCATAGTAAATTGATTCTAATAAAGAATTCTCCAACATGTCCTCATCATACAGGATCATCTCCATTAGTTGCAATTGAGTCAAAACCTTCATTATTCCAGTTCATTTTGAGTTTCGCGGGAGCCAGATTTTTGCTTACCACCTAGTGTTGTGTAAACCGGGCACAATTTTTGTGAGATATGTTAGCTATCAGTTTAGTTCGTTTTATTTCTCTTAATAGTATGAGAAACAATACGTCAAAAATGAATAAGTAAATCCGCGGGCACGTAACATATCGAATTTAACTATAGTACATTAACATATGGATCTTTTTCATTTTGAGCAACGAAAATGCACAAAAATTCGTCATTTTCAGTCGAAAAAACTAATGCATCTTTAGGAGCTCCGTCATCGTACATCACCGCGAATAATAAAACAAAGTGACATTACCGGTGCAAAAGTGATGCAAATAAAAGAGGTCTTCTCGTATATACATACTCAGAAAATGTTCACACAGAACGTACACTATGTCGGAACAATGGACACATAAGAGCCGCCCTACGACTCCTTTTCTACGTACGTCAGCTGCAGGGCAATGCTCCTCAAGTTCCCCCAAGCGCAGTGCGTCCAGCTATCTATAAATAGATTAGCAGTTTCTCGAAAGTGATATCTCGGGAATCATTTCGCTGAATTACTCCTATTTTGTGTAGCAACAAATAGAAACATTTTTAGCAATACGCAGAAGCCCAAAAATCTCAAAATGAAAAGTTTTACTAACTCAACTCACGTAAACATACAACTCTGCGCAAAGAGCTTGACGGAGACATTATTATTTTATTTTTTAAAGTATCAATAATCATACTTTAAAAATATGTATTAGTTCCTACACTTCTATCAAACTTCAAAATACTTATAACATAAGTCCAAATTTTTTAAAATGAAGTTTGTTGGAAGAAACATTCAATCATTCTGAGTGTTCTATTAATAGATCGCTGGGCGCTAATGGGTTAATACCGGTAATATCTTACGGCCAATTAACTACATCGGAGATATATTCCTTTCTTTTGGTCTGTAATATCAAGATAAATAAATAAATAAATAAATAAATAAATTTATTGTCAAAAAACAGTACAAACTGCGTATGACCACGTGGAGGGAAAAAAAACTAATTTACTCTCCGGAAGCAAGCAAGGGACCATCCCATCAATTCCGATCAAGGGCCCTAAGGCAGAGGCGGATTCAAAAAATTCAGCAAAAATTCCTAGATAAGATAAAAAGTTAGCTGCGAGTTATAATACTAATAGAATGTCAATATGTTTGTAATTTTAAGCAAAAAATTACATGTAAGTTATTATCGAACTATAGATTATTCTGAGTATAGTGCTTAAAAATTGAAATAACACTAAATTCACGATTTATTGTTACAATAGACCCGCCCCTAGACAAAGCCTAGAGAACCTGTATGATAAATCCGCCTCTACCCGAAGGAAAACCGGAGAAAAACCCGGGCCAGGATGGGGCTACAGAATTTATGTACACAAACGTGCCAATGTTGAGTACACATAAAACTAAATTAATATGAGCCATAAGACAACACAATCATGCAAGAAAATAGTTTTTGAAATTGTTATAAGTTGTTTAAAAAGTACTACAGCAATGGCGTGATAAAGCACAAGACGAATTTAACTTTTGTTAAAATCAATAAATTCTTTTACAGTGTAGAAGCACTGGTGCAGGAGGTAGTTTTTAACCGCGGATTTGAAGATATTCAATTTCATAATATCTTTTATATTCTTGGGCAGGGAATTATATAGAACGATTCCCGAATGGTATGGTCCCTTTTGGCAAAGAGTGGTTGACACTCTAGGGCGATGAATATTACTACTATTGCGTGTATAGTGTTCGTGAACGAGACTGTTTCGTATAAAGCAAGGGTGGCACTTCAGTAATTCGGACTTAACAAACACGACTGTTTCATAAATATAAATGCAGGGAAGTGTTAATATATTTAATTCCTTGAATAAAGGTTTACAAGAGTTTCGGGGGTGAGATTTACAAATTATCCGAACTATCCTCTTCTGAATTCTGAAAGTTTGAATACTCTGACCGGAATTACCCCAGAAGGTAATGCCGTAACGTAAATGGGAGTAAACGTTTGCAAAATATACGCAACGGGAAATACGTGGACTAACTGCGTTAACTAAGATTCGGAATGCGTAACACAATTTGCTTAATTGGGAATTAAGATTGTCAATGTGACAATTCCATTTGAGGTTGTCTTGAATATGGAGACCTAAGAATTTTGTATTTGTAACAGTTTTTAATTGTGTTCCGTTTAAAGAAAGAGAAACCTGGGGTAAAGATTTTGTGATACTATTGTGAAATGACATAGACACTGTTTTGTCAGTGTTTACAATGAGACGATTTGCATGGAACCAAGTCGAAAGGTTAGACAAAACTTTTTGAGCATTGGCGTGTTTACATAGTAAATTAGTGTCATCAGCAAAAAGAACCATTTTGCAATCTGATGTGGATGATGACATGTCGTTCACATACAATAAAAAGAGTATAGGGCCGAGAATTGATCCTTGGGGTACTCCGCAAGTAAGTGGCTTTGTTTCTGAAAGACAACGCTCAAGTATTTTATTTTTAGTATAGGATATTTCTACTTGTTGATATCTATCTTTTAAATAAGAAGTTAGCCATTGATGTGGAAGTCCACGAATGCCTAAAGAATGCAATTTGGTAAGGAGAATTCCGTGATCGATGACATCGAATGCTTTGGATAAGTCAAGAAAAACACCCTGAGGATTTTCTCCACTGTCTAGAGATGTGGTAACATCGTTTAAGAAGGAAAATATGGCGCTTGTAGTGGAAAAGGATTTCCTAAAACCGTGTTGATCGTCAGAGAGAATGTTATATTTTGATAAAAAATCTAGAAGACGCTTATAGAACAATTTTTCTAGGATTTTTGAGAAAGTGGGTAGTAGAGATATTGGTCGGTAATTTCCAATATTAAGTTTGTTTCCTTTCTTGTGTAAAGGTTTCACTTTAGCTCTCTTAAATATATTGGGAAACACCCCTTCCGATAAAGAACTATTAAAAATATTTACGAGTGGATTTAATATAGCGTGGGACGAAGATTTAACAATAAACTCAGGTATATCATCTATGCCTCGTGAAAATTTGTTTTTTAAGGAGCTGATGATTCCCATGACTTCACTGGCGTTAGTTTCGGAAGTGAACATAGAATTGGGTATGTGGGTGGTAATAATTGGAGGACATTGATTTGGATATATTGAGTTCGTTATTTTACCAACTTCTGAGAAGTGAGAATTAAACAAACTTGCGATGTCCTGAGGATTTGACACGATCTTGCCATTGTTTAGTAAAGAAACATTTTCTTCGCGATTTTCAGAGATATGAGTGTATGTCTGCATAAGGTTACTCAGTAAAGAGTTTAGAAAGTGTTATTATTTTAGACGATGTAGAAATTTAGCGGAGAAATTTTTCTTGTTAATTCACAACCTGAATACAATAAATTTTCAAGAAATTATTTTTACACCTGAATTCTATTTGAAATATCCCTTTCCCATCCAGAGTCACTCAAATCCCATGCACGTGAACTGAGAATATTGAGTTTGAGGGTAACAGTAGTGTGTTCCGTATCAGCATAATTATTCCCTCCGTGATGAATATATTGACATAAAGCTCTGTTCATAGCTTCATCTCATTTTCACGTGTAATTCTACAGACAAGGATCATGAGACTGGTGATGGAAGGGAATATGACACCTCTCAAGTGCTAATGTACATGCAAAGGACGTTGTTATAATGCAGTATGTAGGATTTAATGAGTAGCTCATGATAAATTCCAAAGGTGATTTGTGAGAGCCACGAGAAATAGTAATGAGATTCCCTTTTCACCTGACCCATCTAGAGCTTTAGAAGGTGAGCTTGATCAATAGTGAACCGAAATACTTCTGTGTATTGCGGGTTGTCTATATCAAGTAGGTGCACCGTTTTAACTAAAGGTATTAGTTGTTCTCGCCATCTGTCTCTCTCTCTCTCCCCAATCTCTCTCTCTCTCTCTCACACACACACTTCTCACTCTGTCGATCGGAAGAGAACTTCTTATTTACAGCATATATAATAATAATTTATTTATATTAAATTTTATGTGCAATTTGCCCATTGTTACTAAAACAATAAGCAAATGTTATTACATGGAATTTTACTTGTGTAAGATATATTATCCAATGACAATCCTCGTATAAACTTAGACTACATAAATACTTGTATTCGCCTAAAATGAGAAATACACCAAAAATTTTAAAATTAAAATAAATAATTCTGAATCATAGTGGCATTTATTCTTTTTTTGTAGATCCGTGGGAGGTATCTTTTTTATATTTCAGACTTTTTACTGTTGTTTTGTAAATTTAATGCATTTACATATTTTTCGCGTATTCTCTGGTATTTCTTGAAGTATTTGGAAATTTCTTTCCTCATAATAGGTGTATAGTCATCTTTTAGGAGTTTCGTTTTCAACCACGGGGTATATGTAATCATTCTCAGTGTCTTTGATATAGTTGAAAAAGGTATCTAATGGATTGCCTTACCTCACTACTGAATTACATAAATCCAAAGAAGTAGAGAACAAATTTATGTATGAGCAACTTATTTTCTAAACCGTAATATTTTTTGTATGCTAGCGATTTTGCATTATTTTTAAGAAATGTTTTGTTTTTATTTCAGCATGCATTTAGTTCTGCTACTTTTATCTGTCCAGGTGTACACTAACAAATTTGATGTCTTCTTTTTATAGCGTGAGTCTGTTGTTAATGATGATTTCTTGGTTCGTTTTCGTTGTAATGTAAATGGCTTTTTCATTATCCGAACAGGTATTGAGCAGTATAATTTCCTTTTTGCTGAATAGATGAATGTGTCACATGTATCTGAATTCAGGCTGTTCGTTTTTTAATAGATTCTCAAAATATAAACTCACATAAAACACGCTGGAAATATGAAATATATCACGTTCACTATGGTGGCACTTATAATAACGGAATGGTGAGATAAATTTCAAAACTCATCAATAATTTATCGCATTAACCAGACCTGCTTGTTATGATATATAATAACAGATAATTATATTTACTTCCCAAATTTATCATAGTAATAGTCACATCCGTAACTTGCTCCATCATTACATATACTCATAGGCACTTGTCAAATACGTTATCCATAGCTTTATAATTTCTAAAAAACCAGGAAATAAAATGAAGTAGTGCCATGAAGTTTGGATTTCATATTTTAAAAACAAGAGTTTTATTTCATATTATAAAAACAAGAGTAAATATTCTTTCTTGCCAAGTTTCACCTTTTTTGCCTCTTGTACATTGAAGGTCAAACTAAAAGAAAGATTTTAGCGAGACTGTACAAACATACTGGCATAAAAATGTTAATTGGTTTATTTCGTTCGTTGGTGGATCATTTGTATTCGTTGCGAGTTCCGTACCGAAAATTCCAAAATAGGACGAATCAGTAGCACAAATTATCTCACACACAACGAATACACTTATAAAAAAGTAAAATTTGGTAAATTACAATTAAAGTAATGTATGCACTCAGGGCAATTTGAGTAAAAGTGATGTTCTAGTTAACAAATTTTAAAACAAGAAGAAAACAATAAAAATAAAGTGTAGTTACGTTATTTCAACGAAATGTTTGAAGGAAAAGTACTATCAATACTTAATTGTTCCGTCAAGTAAGGGATTACAATGAAGCACCAAAATAAAATTGGAGGAAGATTCGATTTATTCAAATTAGTTTGGCTTAACGTATGTAGTGTTTATACTAGAGTATAACCTCTTAATGAAGAATAAAATAAAAGAAATTAGGTCAAATAAATTAGGTCTGTTGGGTGTCATGAAATGTTTTTCAAGTCAAGTGTTAGTGTGTGTGAAGGATAAAGAACAATTGGTACAGATATAATACTTTAGAAATAATTTGAAAATGTTTTATAGTTTTTCAAATGTGGTGAAGAATGACCAAGTTTCAATTTTAACTTGTTTTCTGGTTTTATTCAAGAGCAATGAATTGAGACTAAACACGTTTACTGCAGTACCAGGAAACGCACATAAGATATGTTCTGATGAGAAATTATCTGCCGTATATAAATTAAAGAGAAGATGCAATAATAAAGAGATCACTGTAGTAATACGAATTTGGTTTGTTTCGGGTCTGATGTAACTTTATTTACTCATGAGAAATTTATCTCGAATGGAAGCTAAATAATGCAATAACGAGGTATTTTGAGATTCTGCGATTTCAGTTAAAATGTTGCTCTTAAAACTGTTAAATTGTCGATCACAAAGTAAAGGGAAGGCGAGAGGAATTTCTGATTTTGAAAGGGTTTTTTTGTATAATGTGTATTTGTATTTAATGATAAAAATTTTACAATTAAATTTTATTGTAAAAACGAATTGATTATTTGAATTGAGTTTTGATTTTGCTAATGTAGTTTAATGATTTTTGACTTGGGAATAGTGTTTATCTGGAACGTGTATCATATTTCATATGATCATATAATTTTTGTTGTCTTGTGCTTAAGGTGAGAGTACACTATCTAAGACCAAAACAAAGAGTTCAAGTGTTATTTGGTTTTGCGCTCTAGAATGCGTTTATTCTCTGTTTACTTTATTACAATGTGCAGCTCATTTTACTATAACTTTTACATTGCATTATTAACCATTGATGTGATTTTACACTTATTAAGATCGCTCTGTTGCTCTCCTTTTACATACACCAATTTCTGTTGGAAACATCGTTGGTGAAAGTAAATTCATGCTTTTAATTTAAATATAATACGTTACAAACAGTTTTTATGAATATAAACGTCTGCAAATACTTCACTGAGCTCCAGCAACCTGAAATGTTGAGGAAAATTCTCGCATGAGAGTTTAGTAACCTGTTGATTAACTTTGTGATGCCCTCAGTTGCAATTCCCAGAACAAAATTGGCCAATTCTCGCATTAGATCTATATGAACTTTTCATTAAATATTCGTATCAGTAGTAAAAGAGTATGAGTAAGAGAGAACAATATTTGAAAAGTAGAGCAAATGAGTACAGGATTTCCGTTTATTAAGTTGATGAAATGTCAAGAAAAGCTGCAGTACATTTGAATTTATTATGATCAACATTACTTGTATTTGGTTACGGTAAAACCAACTTGAATACAAATGTATTTATTATACCTTATTGAAATAATGTGAAGGAATAATTTGATAATCGATGTAAATATATAACAATATATCCCTTTATTACAAATTTTTCTTCATTCATAAAAACCTCTCGAATATGGTGATTCTATACAAAGTGTCTCAAAAACGAAAATTTGGATAGATGATAAAGCACGCGAACCAGAATCACGTGAGAAAACATGTCTGGAAATGTCACCAGAAGAAGATAAGATACCAAGACAGAGTACAAGAATGAAAGACAAAAAATGGCGAGTAAAGCGCTCTATTAAGGGAATGGAGAAAGTGATATAGGTTATAAAGTTCAACAAAAACATTACAACTGATGCTCTAAGTCACATTTAAAGAGATGCAGGCCTCACATCGCATGGATTGCTTCAAAACTCCACGTAAAAATACTCGCTGTTAATGGGCAGAACTTTGAACATCTGTTGTAAATTTTTCTCGTTGTACTTGGAACACCTATATTACTTAATGAATTCCCCTAATTCGCGCTTTACACGCCTTTTTGTCTTGCGTTCTTATTCTGTATTGGTTTCATTTTATCTTCTCCTAGTGACAGTTCCTATGTGATTCTGGTTTCTATTAATGTGCTCTATCATCCCTCCTATGTTTACACGGAGTTTTAAGATATGCTGTCTAATACTTCGTGATTTACTGGTCGTGACAAATTAATTTGCTTCACTTGTACCCTCTCCTCGTACTGCGCGAGAATAACGCAACTGGTAATTGATATATCGTAACGGACCTTCTACATCTTTTTTATAACACTCTGCAACTCCACGTAAGTCTTGCTCCACTCAGCTTGTCTTCTGCTTTCATTTTTTTCAGTTGTTGTGTCCCACTTTATTCAAATTATGCATAATATTATCCTTCCATCTTACTTTCAATCTCTCTCTGCTACGCGATTCCACTTTATAATTTTTCGTCTCTTCGTATTCTTATTGTGTCCTAATCCCACTAGTCTACAGGACTTCTCCTGGTCGCCAAACCGTTAGTTTTTTTCCATCTCTAGTTTTTTAAGGGTGAATTAAATTTTTAAGGGTGAAAATATGCCTCAAAAATTTTCTTTCGAAAATAAGTTTTTTCTTAAGAGTCATGTTTTGCTGCCTTGTGACACTACTAGTTTAAAAACGGGATATTTTGTTTATTGAAAGTTATTTGGCACGAAAAATATTTATGTGTGAAAAATGTGTTATCGCCAAATTCAACAGCAATTCAGCAAACGTAAATATGGAACAAGTTGCTCCTTGGTATTAACACGGCTGTACTTGTATCTTGATGTACGTTTTGGGTTTTTCTAATTAACAAAATATACTTTCAAAGAGTTGTTAAGATGTCTAAATGAATCTATAAAATTCCATATTTGTGACAGTCCTTTTTCTTTCTTCCTTTATTTTAAAGAAATGTTGCAGCTAGATTTTATAATTTCATTTTTATGTGATTGATGTTTATTGAATGCTTTCTTTCACATATTCAGAGCGCACTAATTTTTCATAAGTGCCAAATACTTTGGAAAAACAAATTTATAGCAGAAACAATTCAGAAAAAAATAAACTCTAAGGTAATATTTAAATATATACTCAATATTCCATATATAATATCACCAGATGTGTTAATTTGAATATTTTCTGAAAATCTGATTTATATATGAAGAATATATAGTTCAATGCGTAAAATTTTTTTGCGAGGTACTTTAATGGGGACGAAAGTCTTAACTTGAGTACTAATGAGACGTTACAAAATGAAATATCGAGAAAAGTTTTAATGACATTGTTAAGGACACCAATTAGAAAAGAGGAAGTTTAACGCAGTCTACATCTAAGTCAATAATAAGCGATGGATGATTATAACTATAAATATAAGTCTTAGTAAGTATTGAACTCGCAATGTAAGTTATTGGAACTGATCTATAATAAGTGATCATTTGATAAGAACAATCCAACCGGACATTAGTGTTGGATAATTTTGAAGAAAGGGAGACTCTGCTAGATACTTTTGTTCCCCTTGACGAGAACATGAAAAATATGTCCTAATAACGAGTTGTGAATGCCACTAAGCGGCGAAGATGATGATCCCATCATAATGTTTGTAACTGGTTTAAGGCCGAAAACGTTGGTCCGGGAACTTGAACTGTTGGCAATTTTATACCTCTGGTTTAAAGAGATGTTACTCGATAGTTATCATTTTACCAGAAAATTCTTAAGCCAACAGTTGAGGGAAAATATTTGAGTAGTTTCTAGTGTTTTTTATTCCATCCTATGACACATCGTTTCCCTAATTTTTCCAAGTTTAAAAACTACCAAGTACCGGAAAGTTGTACCTCATGTAATACATACGTCCAATATAACCGATTGAACTAGTTAAATAAATTAATAAGCTAATTCCTTTTTCTTTTTAACCAGTGTTTTTAAACCCTATTTTATTGTATCTACTTTATATCTCACTGTTCTGAGATGTCATTTTATGTATACAAATACATGGTCCTACTTCTTTTGTGAAGGTTCAAGTGTGTTTCTAGATTGTAAGCCATAGGATAATAATAATAATCAATTATTAGCAAAGATGCTATTGCATTGTTTTGTTTCTTAAAGATAATTAAATATCATGACATTTATATTTACATTTATATGACTTGACATTTATATTGTGTTATTACCATTATCATCCAACTGTCCCACAACCCCATGAGTTTTAAGGTGTACTAAGTGTTCACGGAAGATTGAACTCCGCAATGTCTTGGCATCGGCACAAGGAGGAGGAGATGTGGCCAACATCTGACTCCCGCTGCTTTGATTCCGAGAGAAAAATTTTACAGCAAGCTGAGTAGACCTAAGAGTCAATCTTGACGTTGAGGTGTGATGAAAAATCCCACTCGCCACCGGGGATCGATCCCCGGCCGTCCATACAGCAGTTCAGCACCTTTTTTCCACACTTAGTCACGCTGACCCGGAGTTTTCCTTACATGTTGTTAATAATGGTTTGTCCCTCTGTTACAGATGGAGGGGCTGGTACGGGAGATGCAGGATCCTGAAACAGGTGTTCCAGTTCGAAGTCAAAAAATTTTCCTCACTTCCATTCCTTCTGCCTTCATGGGTAAGATACATTTTTTATATGCCTTACATACGTCTTTGAAAATCTACTTCAGTAATCTATTAAGTGTCTTGTTTTCTTTTCTTTCTCTTCCTGTAGGTTTTGATCTTATAGAATGGCTTATGGATCGCCTCAACATTGAAGAATCTGGTGAGATTCTATCACTTTTGTTTTAAGATATGCTGGTTTCGTGACTTAGTTAGAAGCAGCAGGGGAAGATAATTTTTTTCATAGAAAATTAATCAATATAATTATATCTTACATAGTCAAAAGTTTGAAAACTTAATGCGTTTCTACTAGTTATATGTCAATATAATATGATTCCATGATAGCGTATATGTTGAAGATATAAAGGAAATTAAAGTGAGAGGAAAAAACTCTTTTACTAAATAAATATCTGCGTTACTAAATTTTTATTTCGTGCATTGTTGTTTCTATTAATTCGGAAGTCGTTGAACAATTATTTCCTTAAATCTTTGTTGTGTTAAAATTTGATATAGGATCACTGATATCTTAACGAAAGTTAATATTTAAATATTGTATATGATTGAAGAGCAGGGAAATAAAATATAAGTGATGATTTTAGCAATATTTATTTTTGTCACTGATGACATTTATTATTATTTTCATGGTTTTATGATCATATGCAAGAACTTCAGTTTAAAACTGANAGTGATGATTTTAGCAATATTTATTTTTGTCACTGATGACATTTATTATTATTTTCATGGTTTTATGATCATATGCAAGAACTTCAGTTTAAAACTGAAGAACGGTTTATTAAGCTATTCATTTGATGCTGTAAAAATGACAAAACTTAAAATATTCTTTAATAAATAATTTGATTATTTTTTTGCAAAGTGACAAAGCTCAAAAATCTTTTTGATAAGTGTGTCAGTTATTACATGAGTTGGTTATCCGAAAATCACCTCATCTCTCCGGAGTACGCGGATAGACAAGACATATGACTCAGGCTGCGGTATTCTACGCTTTGAGATAATAAATAAAGTTTTCTGAAATATCACAATTGGCATTAAGTATATAAGAAAATCGTTTTACAAATCCCCAGAAACAAATGATTTCATCTCTTGCTTTTTGCATTTCCTTTCTTTCTCCCATTGTGAGATACATGTCAACTTTCACGAACGAAATTCTTCCATGGACAAAGTATTTACATAACAGTATCGAGTTTTCTCTTCAAGAGACATATTTATTAATCCACATCCTGATGAGGAAGAAAGCACCATGAGAAGAATCCCGAAACCTAAATTAACCACAAGAGCATTCGAAAAAGAAAAATCTACGTGCATTTTATTTCTTGTTTTAAAAAACTTAATACCACTTTGGGATAAACGGGAACAGTTGCTGGAGAACTAAGTTGAATTAAACATTATATTCCTTGATGTTTCACAGTTCTCAATGACATAATTGTGAAGATAAAACCAAGTTACGGAAAGTGCTTGAAGTATCGTCCAACAGATTAATAGCATTAGATATAAAATATTGTTTTACGCAGGTGTTTGCAATTGATATTACGGTGAAATAAGAAACTAACACATCGTGAAGCCAAAAGATTCTCATGGTAACCGAAAGACATGGTATTCACAGATAGTGTTCACGAACGATTTTACTTGGCCATACTTTGTGAAACACGATTAATACTGATGCAATCGACCATCAGACTCCATCATAAGCGAGAGTGATATTTATATACATTTGATATCATTTATTGAGTATGTTTTTGGTTGGACCTTTACCAAAAGATACCTGCCATCCGGCCTCATCGATCGTAACACGAAATACACCCTTGTGTTAACCATCACAAACAGGATGTTATTTCAGTTGGTTGGTTCTTTTTCAAGCGCAATCATTACTTTATACAAATTCACATTCAGGCAAGCGCACTAAATATCAAACGAGAACTTGTTTCATGTGTAACATCGGAACTCTGCTTATCACGAATGTTTCTAACTGCAGTTATTTTATTTATAATTAGTGCAGATCAATGTGGTGGTGACGCTCACACACAATAAATTAATTATAAACAATCACCGTCAGAGCGCAGTGGTGGAGTACGAATCATTCATGAAGGATCCCGAGCATACTGAATATTTTATTGGCCGTGGTGTATCAGTTAGGAGAACATTCGGAAACACTTTTTATATCACCGATTGGAAACAACGATTCATTACACTAAGTCCGAAAGAAGACCTACGAGACTCCCAAACCGTACGTGATAGAAGAAGATATCTTTTAAACTCATAAAACCTTCAAGACATCTTGTTCCTTTTTCACATGTTGTCGGTTATGAAAAATAGTACAAATTACAACAACAAAAAATCGGTGATTTTCATGGATTCATATACTTTCTGACCCAAATTGAATAATGGGAAAACTGAATGACGTGGTGGATGATACCAAACTTCACGTATGTGTAATACAAACTCGCTAACTTTGACTCAGTTGCTCGCACTTACCACTTCTGGTACTGGATCAGAAGACTTGATGATGAAGATCAGTTCATTCAGTAACTTGCCTGGTGTCCATACTAAGGGCAACTATTTGAAGTTTTTGGAACGCAAGTCTATTGTGCAACGCAATCCCTTTTGTTCCTAANAGACTTGATGATGAAGATCAGTTCATTCAGTAACTTGCCTGGTGTCCATACTAAGGGCAACTATTTGAAGTTTTTGGAACGCAAGTCTTTTGTGCAACGCAATCCCTTTTGTTCCTAATAAAAAAAGAAGAATTATTTATTTCACTCGACAAGGACTGTAACAAATTTGATGAAATTCATAGAAACGAGGTTTTTGGGGGATGTAAAAACATTCTAACATGACTTTCTCTCCCAGAAAAATAGTTTTTTTTATGTCGTAAAAAAGCTTGTATCTTCGACTTATTAAACAAGTTGATAAACCGACATAATCTTGACTTTATTCCCAGGAACGGAAAAAGTTATCAGCAAATGGTAAGGATGACATTGACAATACAAAGTTACCAAAATTCCATATGTCATTTTCATCTGAGAATTATTGGTCACTCAGACGTAAACGTTATTAACAGTAGGTTATGTACGAGTTAGCATTCATCATCTTAAATACAGACATAATTGTTCATACAGCGACATCATGACTAAAGAGGGGACGTTACTCCTTGAAACCATTCTTACGTAGATAATAAAGTATCTCAATAATATTTATTGGAATGTGACACCATTGGTGTGATATTATTTTCATTGTAATACAAAATAAATGGATTTAACTTCCGATAGTGTATCAACTTTTTAAAATGTAAAATATGTGGTAGAGTGTATTTGAAACCAAGGAAAGATAGCAAGATTATAGTAATTTAAGATTCCTTGGGATATAAAACATATAATGATTAAAATTAACGTTACTTTGAAAACGACATTCCGATATTGAATTATTAAACAAATACAACAAAGAAAATTTGCCCTTCCCCTGCTGTAAAGCATGTCATTGAGAAATTTGAAGAATTAAAATTTCGCAGCTTAAACTTACAACATTGAATAGTTGCTACTGCATGCACCATAGTAGATGCATGGAAACCAAATAAAATTACTATTCAGATTTGACAAATAGTTAAAGTCACTTACTAAGATGAGGTCATCAGTTGTGTGAGAATTATATTGCTTATTATCAACGATTCATAAAAATGTTGTGTAGGACGTAGAATTCACTATTCGTAATCTGAAATGAAAGTATGATAATGATAAAATAAATCGGAGGAAAACAAACACACTGCAGATACGAAAATACATCAATTTCTGTCTACAACAAAATTACATTTACATAACACTTTTACGATACTTTTTATCATCTATGCTGTATAATGAGAAACGTATATGAAAAAGTATGTGCAACTGTTTGCACCACTAGTTTGTATATATTTATCACTGAGGGTGATACTCCATCTATTAGTCCATAATCTTTAGAGATGGTAGCATGATGCCATTTAGACACAATAAATAGGGAAACCCATAGAGAGTTTATCGTTTTTAAACCCAGAGACTTTCCAGCTAGGGACACGTAAACTTATCTTGTTGCGCGGCGGAGGGTCATCCGGTGTCGATTTTAATGGCAGTTTGCATGGTTGGACAAGGAATACGAAAATTTTCCTACGTCAAATACATACCTAGGAAGAAGTGCCCCTTGGTTGAAAAGACTGGCTTTAAATGCGACAACCCCACCCATAGGGACCTCCAAATAAGAAATTCTAACTAACTTAGCGCCGATGAAAGAAATGTGTATTGTTCAACCAAAAACTGAATTGGGATAAAATACTGATCAGAACAAAACACAAAGCCCTTTGAATTTTTTACTAATATTGGACAAATTGCGCTATTCTAAAATACGGGATGGTGGTAAAAAGTTTTTAAAATATTAAGTACTAGCTGAGGTCGACTTCACTCACTTCATATATTAATTTTTGGGGATACAAAATTGTTCTTGAATCGCCATGGATATCGATTGAAATTTTATATTATATTGCATATTCGATGTATTGTCAATTAGTTTATTACCCTCCGTGTGGTCACACACAGTTTGTAACGGCTTTTTAAAATAAATTATTGTCTTTATTGTTCAATAGACAGATCGTAAAAGAGAGCTCACTGTCTAAAGGATAACGAATCTCTCCATTGCCAAACAATTGAGTATCGAAGTACGCCCGATAAACAAAATAAAACTAAAGCGTTAAAAGAAGTTAGCCAATAATAAGTAAATCACTTTGCGAGCTCGTTAGTGCTGCGTGAAAACTGGAAAAAAAGAAAAAAAAAATGTCAATAGTCTCATATTCGACGAGAATCTACACATTGCTGATTTATGGTTACTTAATTGTTATCACATTGCTTATTTAATGCATAAGCTAGGGTTTTTCTCCGGTTTTCCTTCGGATAGAGGCGGATTTCATACACAGGCTCACTAGGCTCTTGCATAGCGGCGGAGGCTAGTTATAACAATGAGTCTCGAATTTAGAGTTATTTTAATACTTACGATTTATAAACAATATATCCCGAATATTCTTTAGTTCGATAATACTAGTTACTTAATAACTATTTTTTTGCGTTTGATTAAATACAAATTTTCTGGTATTCTGTTGATATAACATATCACTAACTTTTCATTCTTGTCTAAAGAAAATGTGCTGAAATGTTTAATCCACTTCTGCCTTACGGCCCATGATCGGAATTGATGGGATGATCCTTTGCTTGCTTCCGGAGAGTAATTTAGTTTATTGTCCTCCACATAGTCAGATGCTGTTTAAAACTGAATTTTTGACAATAAAATTAATTTATTTTCATATTTTTTTAAAGTTATCTAGCTAATATTTCGGTTGCGAAGAATATTATAGTTTTTCTTCAGTATTTTCCCCAGACATATGCATTGCTCAATTATTCCCGGTTACCGAAGGTTTTACGTTTACCCGTAAACAAGATTCAAATTTCTCTTTTATATTGTTATATGAAGTAATATAAAAAAATTAAGAAAAGAGTGAACAGGAAAAAAGTTTCTTCCAAGGAAGTATTGTTTTTTAACATTTTGTTGTTTTATTTTGTTTAACACCAGCATTTTCCAATTTTTTATCGGAAACAGGAAACAACCGAATGCAATTCTTCCATGAAAAAAATTCTTAATGTGAAGTACAGTGTTCGTAGCGTCAGTAAGAGTTAAGTTATTCTTTTTTTTCTCAACTAGTACAAAAGTACTAGAAACAATTTTGTCAAAATTTTCTTACAAAAAAATTATTAGTCTGATATTATTAATATTTATTTATAATGGTGATAATGTGTTAAGATACAATACTTCGGCAATCTTCAATAATTATTCCAGGAGATCTCATTATCGAGTCTTTGCTTGAGTAGAGAAAAGATCCTGATAAGATTGCTGATAAGATCCCGAAGTGAACGAGTCTAAACGTCGAGAAATCTCTCATATCCTGTAACATCTTCTCATATCTCGAAAAATCTATCCGGAACCCGTCAAATTTCTCAGTCATTTTTCACTGATTATATCCAAAGAGGGTTTTAACCTCTTTTTTTACTTCTATCGATGAGAACCTATAGTTTTCGGGTTTAGTTTTCGATATTTATGATACAACTACAGGATAGCATTGCAGTATGAAATTAGAAAAATATAATTAGGGTTTACGTATTTTAAAAGTGATATTATTTTGTCAAACGGTATTTGAGCATTACCCTGAGCACTTCTGTTATACTTCCCTGTATTTATACGAAGTATGTTATCATTGAGATGAGTGAATGCATAAAACCCGCCTGCACAAAACAAAGCGAGTTTTGTTTTTAAATATATAATATATATTTTACTTTTAATTTTCTGTAAACCCTACTCTAGCATTTGATTTTTTAATAAATGGATTTTGATTGAAAAATCAAAGGGTTCACGTAACCCGTATGAATAAAAAATGTATTATTAATATGTACGTAAAGCACGGATAATGCATCGTGAAGAAGAAACAGGTGGATTATTAGTTGAGAATTTTTCTTCTTAAAATTTTCTATAGAAAATGTCTTAAAATATCGTAAATTTGTTTTGGTTTGTTTTCCAAAATTAATATAATGATTATTTTCATAACAATTTTGTCTTGTTTTACATTTCATGACTTCAAAAATTTGAATTTATGTTGAAAACATGGATAATTCTAATTAAAAATGAGAATCAAAGGTACTATTTTAATGTAAATTATTTATAGTTACATTTTGATAAAATAATAGCTAATGCTATTTAAGTGAGAGTTTAGTTAAGGGGAAAGATAATAGACTGACAACTACACTGCTGCTTCCTGTTGGTACTTGTCATGAAGCTGTTGTTACTCTTTTTGTTACTCATTTTCTAAAATTTAGTCTACTTGTTTTATAGCATTACATAATATAATCAAATATTTTCAATTTCTCTCTTAATTTTAAAATTTACTATATTTCAACTTCCATGAGGCATAGTTAGCTGCAGTGAAAAGATAGTAACATAGTTTTAGAGAAGTCAGTTGGTTCTCGATGCGATCATGTATAATAAAGGATTTCTAGTCGATTCTTCCGCTTGTTGTATGCACCCTATCGTCTGTTTTTATATAAAACTTTAAGATTTAACCAGTCCTCAATTTTCAATATCGTTTCTAACTCACTACAGGATGGATTTTTTTCTTTAGAAATTCATGTATCCACCTTTTGGAAAACTTGAGCGAGATAATATGATTTTTGCTCAGAAATTAAAAAAATATAGAGAGTGTATTTTGATACTTGACTAACGTGAAGTTACCGGTACTGCTGTACGAATTTTAAGTAGGTAGATGTAGTGACTAGAATATCCTTAAAAAAGTCAGAAATCATGTTTTCTCCTATAACTTCGTTGCAATTTGGTTCCAGTTGAGGCGGTCCACTTAGCCAATCAGCTCTGTCAATACGGCTACTTCTTCCCTGTCAGTGACTCCAAAAACCTCATTGTGAAAGATGACAGCTCTCTCTATCGCTTTCAGGTGAGGTGAATGCTAGTATTATTGAAATATTCCAGGTGCAACAAATTTCTAACTGATTTATTTTTCAGACACCATATTACTGGCCATGGCAACATCGTATGCCGGATAATGTAGAGTACGCTATTTATCTGTGTAAAAGAACTCTACGTAACAAACAACGTCATGGACTCGAAGAATATGAGTTGGTGAGTATAAGTATCGTTTTGAGAGAGAAAATTTAAAGCGTTTATTATTACGAACTCTGATATTCGTTATTTATTATATACTAGCTGATTACCCGGCGTTGCCTGGAATTTTCTCTTACTCTATCTAAAGAAGAAAATAAAATCTGTCTATATTGTAAGATAAAAGTACTTTTACTGACTGGTGTTTAAAAACACGTACATCATCCTAATTTTTCAATTTCGTAATAATATAAATTTAAAACGAATCTTAACTGTATACACCACACCATCCCGCAGGAACCGCGCCGATCGAATTTTCGTTTCCGGCGCGTGACGCGAATGCATCATTTCATTAAAATTCTTTTAAAATCTAAACAATTCGTTGAAATTTTACCATTTAAGAGCGTTTTTTATTTTTGTTAAGTGTAAAAAAACAAATAATTCATTAAATTTTATGACGATTGATTTTTCCCTTATTAAATTACTCTCTTAAATTGAAGCATTTTGACACTTATATTTTAATAACGTTTTATCGATAATTTAGGTTAATTTTTGTAGATATTCATACGCTGTCGCGGACTTTTGTACAGAACTCTTTGAGGCAAACAATATTGACATTCATAGATGTCACCTGTCTCTAACCATTTAGGCAGAGTAAGTAAATATAACCCGATTTTATTGACATTTATATTACAAAATCATTTCTATCTTTCTTATCACACATTTTAAAAATAAAAGCTAGCCTATATTCATTCTGGATATCTAAACTATCTCCTTGTTATATTTCACCATGATCGGTTCAGTGGTTTAGTCGTGATCAGGTAGCGAACAGACAGGTACGCTTTCGTGTTACGCATTTATATAATAGTATGGATTACCATGATTGTTTTTCTTTTTTTATCTTGAAATATGTGATATGTTAAAATTTACATTTGTTTTACAGGAAGCACTGAACAGTTTGAAGAAGAATCTTGCTAATAAGTGGGACTTTATCTCTATGCAAGCTGAAGAACAGGTAAAGTGTAATCCAATATCATTCATTTCTTCGGGTTAATTAATTATTTATTGCATTTTTCTTCCATCGGTTTATGGACATATTATATATAGTTTTTTTCTTGTAGGTGCGGTTAGCGAAAGAACGTAAAAAGGGAGATAAAATTGTGAGTGATAGTCAAGATCGAGCGTACTGGCGAGTTTATCGACCTCCACCAGGCTACCTCAATTGTCTGGAACCGGCCCCCGTGCCAAATTGGAAGAGGGGTAGCGGTAGCAGGACGAAGAAACGATCTGTGGAAGACCTGAAGCGAGAGGTAATAGTGATTCTTTTACGTTTCCACTGACATTTTTAGTCTTCTTCATAAATTTCTAAAAAGATTCCCTGACCAATACTAACTCGTCTCTAGTCTCTAAGAAAACGAACGTCAAGGTACGTACGTTCGATTCTTGCTAGGAGCATGAAATATTTGCTTGAAATGTTATGATATAATTGTCAATCGATAACGAGGATTATCCCAGTATCATTTTGTTAAGGAAGAATTCCTCGTAACAATCTGGTCTTCAGAATTAAGACCTAAGTTGAGGTTACATTTTTTTTTGTAATTTAAGGATATTACATAATTTACTGTTGTGTAATGCATTTTATTACATTAATTTTACGAATGCTACAGGTTGATTTTCTGAGAAGCTGTCTGGTGCGAACTCGTGTGAAAGTATCTCAAGCTTTGGATAATCTTATGCAGTACTCTCAGACCTACAATGAGTATGATCCCTTTTTTTCTGGAGCCCTGCCTTCTAATCCTTGGGTCACTGAAGATATTACCTTTTGGCAACTAAACGGTCCGCTGTAAGTTAACCTGATTGGGTGTCTTAAATATGATTGCTTATCATAATTAACCATATGATATTTTTTTAATTGATTTAATATCGTTGAAACAATTGTCCCTAGATTGTGAAGGCTTATTACAATAGGTTTAGACATGACAGCTCGACCACCATCCTAGAAGTAGTGGACCACACTTTTCAACGAATTTTTATAATGGTGTAACTTAAAGAGAAGAAAAATTATAAAAATATAATACTGAGATTACGAACCCTTCCAACCAACTTATTTCTCAGAAATGTTTATTAAGACCTGTTTTGTTTTATTTGGTGCGAGGGAGTTGAAAGTTTCAGAGATTGAAAAAAAATAATTTCATTTAATCACTGAATGTCTTGTGTATTAAGTTTCACACATTTCTGGTTTTAATAGATATCATTGTTTAACATAATTGACTGATATTAAGTAACCGTTTCATCATAGAATAGGTTAGGGATCAAACCAGGAGTCCCATTTTCACCTGACCGAAAGTTATTACATATCTTCTCAACGTGCAGAGTACACGGAAATAATAAGTATGCTACGAACCTTAACACGTAGGTACGTGTGAAACCGGTAATAAAGTGCCCACAGCATTGTTTGCCGCCTGGTTCACTTATCTCCTGTATGTCTCAGGTCTTCCTGGAGTTAGGTCTGGGTGGAAATGCTGTGCAGTTGTTGAAGGCAATCGGGTGGTGTAGTGGTTAACAACCCAGCAAATAGCAGAAAACCCGGGTTCGATTCCCGGCTCATCGCCATTTTCACCTGATCGAAAGTTATCACATATCTTCTCCATGTGTACAATATAGAAATAAATATGTACAATATAGAAATGAATTTAAAATAAAATGAATGAATAACACTAAATGTTAATTCTAATGATATCTTCAATAATTTTAACCCAATAAATAAATTACGACTGTAAGACATGAATTGATGCAAGATACAACGCTTGGCTGTAATCTTGAAACCTAAAACAATATGCTTAGAGAGTAACATTACAAAACAGTTTATTTTTAGTTCTCAGAAAATATAACAAAAGGAATATATCACTTTTATGTAGACTTCCAAATACAATTGAGTTGCATTCATACACATAATCTAAGATTATCAGACAGTAAAACATAGCAATATTCTTGCATTCATTGTCACATATATCACTTCATTATTTTCTCCATTTTCTTTCGTTACTATCGATATGCCGTAGAATTCATTGATTTCAATAGCAGGGGGTTTCTTTATATAACATTTAACGAATCAACATGATTGTTCATATTTGTGAAGATAAATATATTAATTACACATTAAACATGATTTTAAGAGTAAGGAAAAAAAATCAGCAAAGCAATTGATGAGATAACAATACAAAATTCCAGACTAGTAGATTCCAACATTGCAGACTCAGGGTCATTTTGTAAGAAGTTGTTATTTTAACGAACGAACAAAAATGAGTGTAAAAACAAATCGCAAATTTGAAACAAATACGGATAACTAATTTATATATACATATATAGTAACATAATTATAATTAATTATGTAATATTGAATAGGGTAGTGGTTACACTACTCTCCACGTTGCGAAGTAATACTGTAATATAACATATTAATGATGGTGCTCAGTGAAGTTGAGCTCCATGTTGCGGCGTCAATTGTAACAATTTTAATAATAGGATAGTGGAAACATTAAGCACTATTTAATAAAATGGTTTAATGAATTTCTCACTGATGGTAAGTGATTCAACACACAATACAATCACAAAATTAAATGTTAAAGCTCCTCGTTGGAGCGTCAATTGTGACATAATTAATTAATTAACCGATTTAATGTAGAATAGGGTAGCAGTTACCACTACTTACCCTGTTCAGAAAACAAATTGTGTGGTATCTAACTTGTTACTTAACTATATCAGAGGATAGTGTAGAAAACTAGCCCTCACGTTGATGCGCCATCTAATTACCTAAATGATTTAAGTAGGGTAGTGGGTAATACTACCACTAGAAGAAATAAATGAAGGGCGGGGTTCGTGCCCTTTTCATTCACAAGAAACCTGAGACGGTCTATGGGTCGCGCAGCACATAAATAAAATGACTTTATTACCACTAGCTACTACATACTTAAAGATAACAAATCTACTCTACGGATTCTTATACTAACATTTCCCCTTATAATCCTCCAAAATTCACATGCTCTAGCAATATAATTAGTTTACATGGATAAGGGTGAATCAACAGTCTTTACCACATCATAATTTTCTGTAATTACATTTACACAAGAAGATGATTGTCAGTACTCGTAAGTTTGTTGTACTGGAGCACTCGTATACTTGTTGATCTAATATGCGTTGTTTCAGCACTGTCTACGCTAGCTGCAACTAGTGGGCATATTTACCTTCAATACCAACAATGTTGACGTATACCAACAATGTAGATCCAATCGAGCCAAACTCAAGGGTCGCCTTCGGGCTGGAGTCGGGCTCATTGCTCCTCCTACTTCCTGCTAGTGGATACAGGTGGCACCCTCCCGCTGAGTGAACCCATTAATCGATGCTACCAGTCACCTCGCTACGATCAGCTGGCCTAATGACAGCTGGGGACCGTCACTCCCGAATTCTATGTAGCTTCCTAGTAACGAAGAGATTTCAAAGCGGAACTGACCGGTGCTCGGCCTCGAGAACCACTACGAATCGAATTGTATTTCACTCCGCGGCACAAATAAACACTTGACACGAATGCATTGTAATGAGAATTATCTCAAAAATCCTAGAATGTTCCAAGGAAACTCCGACTATCAGTCAGCAAGTGCGCGAGCTGAACATCACTTCACAATTATTCCACAAAGTCTTAAGTAAAGTAATGTGCTCTTTAATAAGGCTGACGTAATCATAACTAAGAAAATAGCGGAGCCTATATCGTATTCAACTAAAAATAATTTTCATAAGATTACTTCTCGTAATCATCTCGTGACAATAAGCCTCATAATAATCCACTGCGCATTCGCGCCCTCTTTTTACAAGTCCAATCCCTTTTTGAAATTTGTAAAATTGTTGACACCCTCGTCTCTCACGTGATCTCAGGAGCCAATGATACCGTGTCACTTACTCCACGTGGAGTCCTCGTAATTAATCAACTGTTAAGGACTTATTTCAAATTTCACGAATCACGTCGTCCCGTTTTAAACAACAAATTAATTTTCGTTTTCACGATGCCACGCCAAAAAAACTGTGGTTCTTCGCGTCTGGAGAAACTCCCGTGCCGTTATTGCGCCGTTCCCATGCGGCCTTTTTCTTTGTTTAATATCCCTTGCCGATATATTCCAACAAGACATTACATAAAATTTACAATATCGATGATACATTTATTCTACTTAAAACGCGTTATTCTATGAGTCCTACAATTTAACGCGCTCACCATTCAGTAAAAAGTATTAACAGACTTCACGAAGTTACAAAATGTTCGAGTGCAAACATCCTACACTAGTTTCATTTGCTGAACATCTCTGGCATCGACAGATGACATTACGATGTCTCTATACAGGCACCGCGCGTCAAGTGCTAGACAACCGTCTTGTTGCCGATCTATCAGATGACCCTCGCTTCTACTACTGCGGCTACTATTCTGTGCCACTGCTGCTACATGACTTCTGCTATGCGACTCCACCGCGCCACTCTACCATGCTACTTCCGCTTCTCTCAAAATTCTTATCAGCTGCTCGCCTCGGTCGGTCGGTAACTGTAGTGGCTGCTGCGGCAGCGGCCAACGCAGGCGACGGCAACCGACAGCGGCGGCGCTACGCCACGATACGTTGGCTCCATTGATGCAAGACTCGAAAGTCCAGATCGCGACATTTGCTATTGCCGGTTTCTTCCATCACGTCTTAGATGCAGCATTCCGCCAAAAAGTAGGGGGGGG
>NNCF01128935.1:183620-207056 GCA_002313205.1 Laupala kohalensis | reverse complement strand
GAAGGAAGGAAGGAAAGAAGGAAGGAAGGAAGGAAAGAAGGAAGGAAGGAAAGAAGGAAGGAAGGAAAGAAGGAAGAAAAGAGGAAATGAAAGATGGAAGGACGGAATGAAAGATGGAAGGAAAGGGAAAGAAGGAAAACAAAGAAAATGACGAAATTGATACCTGAGAGAATGAGAGATACTCAATTAATAACAATATTAATTTTTATTCTATACTGTATTCTGGAATATTTTTCTCGTATTGGTATATTACTTAACTTTACCATAATGGAAATGCGATATTTTATAAAACGTATTGTGTGATTAATAAACAATATATATTGTGTGATTATCTTAGTCAATCTGTGTGAATACAACTCAATTTCATTTGAATATCTTCATAAGAGTGATTTGTGTTTTTTATATTTATTGAAATCTGAAAAACGTTTTTTGTAATATTACTCTCTGAGCATGTTGTTTTATGTTGCATGATTACAGCCAAATATTTATATCTGTGATCAATATATTTCTAAAAGATGTAATTTATTTATTCTTTAAGTGGTTTAACATTATTAATATCACTGGAATCAACCTTTAGTGTTATTCATATTTTATACTATTGTTTTGTATAATTCTTGAATTCCGATTAACATATAAGAATAGTATAAAAGAATTAAAAATTATGTGAAATTACGATAGACAATACGCATCACTTCATGCCAATGAGCTTTGAGTTCTTTACGCCAGTGTATAAAGTTCAGAAATTATGGGAATATTTATAAGTAATTCCTTATTCGAATATTACAAAATCCATACGATATCTTGCGATGATATCCAAATTCTATGATAAATACAATATTTTATAGTAAGACACAAACTTTTTACGGAAACTGTAACATCTTTTATATTCCCTAGGATGCGTTGTGAGACAACGAATCTTAAGACGTCTTTTAAATATAGAGAATGATAAAGTTTATTGAAGTTAAGAATATACAGAATATTTTTTGTTATGGAAGTCCAAAATGTGTATAATAAAAAATTACAAAATATTTCTTTAATAGCGGCGTAATAAAACATTTTCTCTCGTTACGATTTAATAGGGATATGTTCGCCAGTACTAGTTTTCTATTGGTCCGCCAAATATGGAAGCAGTTCGTAGAGACGTGTGGCTGCGAACCTAACGGCTCCAAATCTCCAAGCGCGCGACTTATATAAGGGCTCAGGAATATATTTTATTTCCAGGACATAAACAATCATTTTTCAATAGTTTATTAATATGTAAGAGATATTGAATGATTGTACAATTTAATTTAGACGAAAAAAGATTTTTTTTAAAACTTACATTTATAAAAGTGTGTAGCAGACTATTTAAACCCATAGTGAATGATGTGGAATGTTCAGACATGGAGGATGATCTCACAATCACCAAATGACTAGAACTTGCTACTTCGTTTATCGTCATTTTTAATCAACTTTATCAAATTGTTTTTCATATTCAAAACTGTAATTTGTGTTTTTTTTCATACCTTATATCATTTGACATCAATCATTTGAACTGATTGCAGAGTTGAAGTTCCAACTGAGAAGAGAATAAAACGTTGGGCCCTTTCTATGGAAGAAGTTGTTTCCGATCCTACAGGTATGTTTTGTCTCCAAATACCTATGTATGATACACCTATTGTGACTAGTTTTCATTATGCTGTCGTATTTAGTTCATTTTATCCCACAAAATACTACTAATAGACGAGAGAATTCCATTGCGCAAGATAACTGAACCCAGGCGATTAAGTTGCGCGTACTTAATGCTCCCTTAAATTAAGGGAGTTCAAAATATCAAATCAATAGAAAACATTTTGCTGCAAGCTTCAGACTTCCTGTGCAATGCTTGACAAAATCTCCAAACCTTGGTTAAATACTTGTAACAATTATCTTAGACATTCACATACTATTCTCCAGAAGCTACAGTTTGCCTGTCTAAATTCACATTAACTCGTAAGCGTAAATTTATCTCCAATGCCTTCGCGGATTCTTCTCATTTTTATTTTTATGGATTTGTCTAGCCTCTCATTAACATGAAGGGGATTTTTTTCGAATATTTTTCAGAGAATTTTCGTGCTCTCTAATCTGTTCCTGCTAGTTGCACTTTCCTCAAAAACATCTTAACGGCGTGGAACAGTAAAAAACAGGGTTACCGGCGTTTCTTTTCATGTCCTCTGTCACAGTTTTATATAGGGAGAACAGAGAAGCGTCATCACCTGCGAGGCCATTTATGAATTTCTTACAATAAATATGAATTTTAGAACCTATTAAAAACATTTTTTAAATGTAAGATTACGATTCGATACATCAGAAAATTGTACTTAATTTATGGTAACTATTTAAATATAATGGGAAAAGAAGGGAGTTAGAAAAAGTTACCTTTTAGAGTCACATTATTGATAAGATTTACCAATCATTTTTCTGAATCACATTCTTTAAAACTATTTATAATTGCACGTCAAGTAGTTCAGTGTTGTATGGTCTGGTCTGAAACACTTGTTCAAAATTATTTGATCGGATTTATGTCTAAAAATAACTTCGCATCCAAATTTTCAATGAAGGTGGGAATTTTAAAACCCTCAAGAGGTGATCTGCGATTTTTACAGCCAATTTTCCTTCTTATTACTTTTTCAAGAAAAAAATCTTATGTTTCTTTCATTGCGTCTCAATAGCGAATTTCTCTTTAATCTTAAATTTCCAAATGATTCATCTCATTGTAAATTTTGCATAGAATTCCGATATGCTGATAACTCATTGGATTCTTCTTTTGGTGGGAGATTTTAAAAAAATCAAGAAAAATGGCTACTTTTTCGGATTGAAATATCTTGAAACATGCATCTTTCTTTTTTTATTCATCCAGCTCAAAAACACAGTATAGATTGTATAGATATACATTCTTTGCATTCGTGTTTGCACTCTGAAACTCTGAATATTTGGGTAAAAAACGATGACAAAATAACAGTTTAAATTGAATCATCTCTCTTCCAAAAGTCCAATCAAATAAAGTAAAACGAAATATAATTTATAACACTCCCCTTGTCCAGTGAAGTTCAATTCAGTGTCTATGTTCTTTCGTAGGTTGTTCATCACATACACCAACTATGGCCATCGTTTGTATTCCGTGATATATCCTGCATGACTTTAATTTTGATTACTTTACTGTATGCATCACATTCTCATCGTTGCACTCTAATCACATTGCACTTCCCACCTATATTCGAATTGCTTTGGAGTCGTTAGTTTTGTTCATTGGCACTGTCAAACCATGTCTTTTCCTTTATACTTCTTGTAAGTCTACACATAACCAAAGGGCCCCGAATAGTATTCATAAGTCCAGCTATTGTTTTCTATTAATCTTTATAGAATCGAATTGAGGTATAATATTCTTTTCTACCAATAAGTTAGGAACATTTTTCCGTTCGGTGGATTCACAGTTCCGTTCATATTTTACATCCACACTTGATAAAACATATAATTGAAATATATCCGTAAAATCTCACTTATCGCTACATTTATCATAAATCATTGTATTTGTACGACTTCTATTTCAATATTCATTTGCTGATATATTTTGCTGTCTCTGCAAGAATCAATTGAATCATTCTTGAAAGAGTTGAATGGTAGAACTTTGTTGCCTTTTATCTCTATCATCTGCTCGTTCCTACACTGTCAATAAAAATTGTAGGATCTAGCATCCGCTCTTTTGATTTCTTGGCAATGTAGTCGTGGGGTAAAAAAAGGAATCATTTGAGATTCCAAACATCTTAATCGATTGAGACGATGAATCTGAATCTCATTCGATTGTCTTTAGAATTGAGCTGGATAAGTTGTTACGAACACATCGTGATCCGGACATCATTTTATCGTGCTTCCAAACAGAAAATTCCTCAGCTCTTGATCCTCCGATATCGTCTTTGTTTGTTTGTTTGCTTTATCACGCGCGTTTGCTCGCATTCTTTCACTCCACTGTTCTTCCGATGCTGTTGGGGAGAATCAGTCCATGAGCCGAGAATAAATAAGGTCGCCGCCCTCGGTGTATCTTCTGGAGTTAGGGGAACAATAAAATACGTACTTTAGGGAATATTTTAGGACATGTCGTTTGTTTCAATTTATGGTTACCTGAGATCCTCTTACTTTTGGAATATAGCATTTTTTAATTTTAAGCTTGAATAGTTAGTAATATTTGGCGGGAAAAGAAACAAAGAAACTACGACTAAGTATACCAAGTATACATGCCAAATAAAATTAAGGACGCATACCTTAGATATTTTGATTTTCTTCGTATTTGGCAACGAATTTCGGATTGCATAGTTTGTATCTCCCGCATTTCTTTCTTTCTGAATTCTCAGTTTCATGTCCAGAGAGGGTTTAAATACGATAGATGCAGCGAAGTTTGCATCTAATTTCTTGGTATCGCTTAATTGAATTCACAATAATAAAAATACGTTGAATGAACCAAGCACAATTCTTTGTCTTTCCCAACGCATAATGTTGGCAGAAGTTTTTGCTACTTCTATTCACGAGTACTCGGTAAACATTAAAAATAGTTTACGATTACTTTTTGGCTTTTTCACACAAATGGGTATGCGAGTCCGCTGTTACTAAACATACCCAGATTAATGATTGTACGAGTAACTCGTGATGTTACTGCCTGTGTTTTCTTCCATATTTGAGAAAAAAATTGTGAAAAAATGCATCAGAATTGAACCTAGTGTATTTGTTGTTCTGATAGTTTCTCTTTTATACAAAGAAAGAAAACAACAACTGAAGTCAACCACTGATTTAATTTTTACAATCCTGGGCTTCGAATTTACAAAAAAGTAGGGTTTTTTGTGGGGCTTTAAGGGCTCGTCAGCAGCAAGGTCATTAGAGTGCATGCAGGAAAAAAAAGTAGGGAAGGATAAATGCTTTACCAAAACAAATGTTAAGTTAAGAAATAAATTAGTTTTCTTAAAGTGTTAATGGCGATATTTTTATGAAAAAATGAGGTACATTTTTTTAAAAATCGCACTGTATTTTCATCACTCATATTATACGGTTTCATCATTATACGTCGTAGCTTCCTTATTACTTAAGTAGTTTCTCCAAATACTTCTTACTGATTAAGTTAAGAAGATAATTCAGTTAAGACGTAAAAACCTTTTCTTTTTCGTTTCATACAAATTATTTGCGATGAAACAAATTAAAACCGAATCAAAACAATATTGAGTGTTCAATGCTTCTGAATGTAAACGAAAGTTGGGTATATCTGGCGTGTAGTGATGTTTGTATGACTTTTCTTAAATGTACTTTATTACATATTCCAATTTTTTTTTTCAGGTTTGCAAGAATTCACAAATTATCTGCGGAAGGAATACAGCCATGAAAACATTAGGTTTTGGATAGCTGTCAATGATTTGAGAAGAAGTGCACAATCACAAATACACCATAAAGTCAGTGAAATATTTGAGTAAGTTTCAGGCGTATATGGTGATTTTTTTCTTTTGTTGTAGATTAATTTTGAATATAAATTTCATGCATGGTTTTAACCACAATTATATGACTACAGAGTGGAGCAACAGGAAATAGTTCGTATTAATGAATTTAATTTCTCAATTTCACAGTGAATTCTTAGCGCCAGGTGCTCCATGTGAAATAAACATTGATGGAAAAACTATGGAGCGAGTACACCAAGAACTACGTTCACCTTCCCGTTTTACTTTCGATTCAGCTGCTGAACACGTCTACCTTCTTTTACTCAAGAAAGACTGTTATCCTCGCTTTATTCGTTCTGAGCACTACAAGGGTCTTCTTGCTGTTGGTATTCAGCCTTTGCAAAAGAAAAGGCAAGTATCTATTTAACATTTGTAACACCAAATTTTCCTACATTCCGTGGAGCAGGTATCTCCAAACTACTGCTCACGGGTCAAGTCTGATCTGAGAAGGGTTTTCATCCGGCCAGCGACTATCTGATAAGCTCTTAAAAACTGTTCTGGTGAAAGAGGAATTAAAGTTAGAGTCAAACTGGACTTGTTCTGAAACAACTACACACATCTAACTTCTGTACAATAAGCCAAAAAAATCGTAGTAGCGTATCAATTAAATAACGTTTTAAACGTGTACCTATTATTCTAATAAATATTGTAATAAGATGTGACAGTTCTTTTGTATTAAATTCTTACCTGCTAAGATTTTTCACTTCGGCCCTCGAGTTACAAAGTTTGGAGACTCTTGCCGTAGAGAAGTGTGTTACAATTGCATATGTCAATTGAATTCTACACTATTACTGTCAAGTAAATTTTATGTATCCAAGTAGGATGGTGGCCCAATGGACTAGACAAAGCAAAAGATACAAACACCATCTCGGGCATTGAAAATTTGCTCAAATTTCTGATGTATATTTCGGGAAAATTAAATTTCCCTGAGTGAACTTCTAGACGTAATGGGAGCGAACGCTAACCCATAGACCCAATGTTAGAAGTTTGATACAGCATTAGTTGTGAATGTTAATGAATTTTTTCGGACGTGCGATGTCAGAAATGATGAAGAAGAAATGTTTTCAGTCATAAATCAACAATTACAAAGTTTGAACAAAACTTAGAAATTCTATCCATTTTCTCCAGTATGTAATGGCTAGCATAAGAAAAAATTAAAATTAAATTTACATCTTTAACAGTCTATTCTTGACAGATGAACTAGGCAGCTCTGTGCAGCATGTGAGGTCTCCGTTGCTCTTACAGAATTAAAAGAAAATTATTTTAGCTTAAAATGTATAGTTAAAAAAAAGTTATATATATATATAAAAAGAAATTCGAGCAAAACTACCGGGTGTTGCCCGGGATTTGAAAAGAAACTTAAAACAATTATTTACTGTACATTCAAATTTTTAAAACAATTCTCAAATAAAATAAAAAGTTTTTAAAAATAATTATTTTCTACGATGAACAAACATACAAAAACTTACATCAGCATTCAAAGAAAAATTGGTTCTGTGAATTGGTATATGTCACCGTAAGATGGTATTAAAACACTTATCTACGGGTCTGGATTCCCTTTCTAGCTCATTTCGCAGTGTTGCCCAGGGATCTTATATAATATTCTAAATTCACGTTTCTTCCCATATTTCTCTGCTTTTGTGATATTAAATTTTCACTTGTGTAAATTTCAAAAATTTAATATCATGAAGAAAACCTAAAAAAACACATTTTTCAGTACATACAGTTTGCTAATACGTACAGTACGTAATGACGAAATATTTTAAAATTCTGACGGAATAATAATACTTTACACTTTACACAGAAAGGTTCATAAACAAAGCGCGTAGTAAAGAACTCTGAAATGACCTTGATGTTGACGAGACTTAAAGCGTCCCGCCCCCCAAAAAAGAAATCTGAATTCTTTGGATTTCATTTGACTTCTAAGTTATGTATGTTTTCGCAGCCTTTATACAATTCTGCTTCTTCGACTCGGTAACTCAGATTGTTCGTCTCACGTAACGCAACTGAACTTGGCGGACACATTAGTAAGCTTCATAGTCAACAGTCATGCGAGTGAAGATTCACATCTATTGATTATTATCCAATTTTATTTGCATATCGGCTCTTGTATTTTCTTAATATTAACCATACTTTGCACTTTAGTTGGAATAACCCTTAAGAGTAGACCTTTGAAATTTCAAATAATTTCATCGATTACTTTTTCCCATTTCCATGCAACAGAAATCCATAGAATTCACTTTTATTAGTATTGAGTTAGAAAAGGGCAGTATTTACTTCTTACACAAAAGCTTGCAAGAATTCCAAAATTAGTTGTTTTTCGCACTAGATTCTTCGGGTTTGGTGGACCTGCCAGAAAGAAAACATCTACTTGCAATGCTCCAAATCCAGCATTTCTCCAACAACAGCAACAGTCGTCGTCAGAAAAGGCAGGGTTTAGTGTTGGGGGCAGTGGAAGTGGTGGTGGCATGGGTATGGGGCGCCGCAGGGGGAGTGACCGGAGCCTGTCTGGTTCAGTGCATGAGCTGGCTGTCTCTGGAGTGCGAGAAGTTGCAAGTCGTGTTGCGCACTCGCATTCTCAATCCAATCTCAGTGAGATTCCATACAGGTGAGTGTATCTTCTCTCTTCTTCAGTGCACGTAGATTATTGTGGATGAACATGTTGTACAATATGCATATATTTCTCTCGTGAGCCTATACATGGAGGAGATATGTAACTTTCAGCCAGGTGAAAATGGCGACAAGGCGGGAATCGAACCTAGGACTCATGCTTTGATCGCATAACCCACCTTAATCGCATAACCCTTATTACATGTAAAACCGGTATTAAAGCGCACATAGAACCGAGAACCTCTTGAGTTCACC
This sequence comes from Laupala kohalensis, assembly GCA_002313205.1. NCBI lineage: Eukaryota > Metazoa > Arthropoda > Insecta > Orthoptera > Trigonidiidae > Laupala > Laupala kohalensis. The sequence goes on along the minus strand of NNCF01128935.1, from coordinate 198,699 downwards.
AATCTCCTGTTTGAGAATGCGTCTCAAATATTTCGGGGTTAGGCCCAGCCTAAGTGGAGTGTACTGTTTTTGGAAGGCAAACGGGTGGTGTATTGGTTCACACACCTGTGATCAAAACAGGATTCCGGGATTTGTCACCATTTCCACCTAACTGAAGGCTATCACATTGTTATAAACTTGTTTTTCCGGGACGAACCGAGTCTCATTAGACAACTACCAGCGTTCCGGCCATATTGCTGTGGTCTTCTTCAGGGCAATGTCAGAGTCGTACAGTTCATTTTTTGAAGAATTTACATTGCTTAATACACTGTACTTTATCAGATGCATTTCTCAATAAATGTAGTTAATAGAAAATTGGAATAGCTCTCTTCTGAACATAGGCAAATATGAATAGAATCCAAATTTGGTATATCTATTCACCCTATTGAATTTTTTATACCTTCACCCCCCCCCTTTTTATACTTTGACACGGGACAAAATGGGTCAGCTTCACATCACGTCCAATTTAGACTTCTCTGACAGATCCTGTATAGGTACCGTTCCACGAGAAAGTCCCTGCACTGAACTACGGAAACGAGCTGAACTCCAAAGTTACGCGCTAAACCAAAAACATTATATTTATAACATAAGGAAGTATTGGGTTGCAAAGATATATTTCAAACCACTGACCCACTGACAATCTGTCTGCGGTATTTTTGCTGGGCGCTCACCTACAGGTCATGAGATGTGACTGCTTTGTGGAATATTTTACGGTAAATCATTGTTCAGCACCCTTACCCGGTGGCTAAGAAATTAAAACTGACCGATTCCTCAGAAGTGCGAGTGACTCTTCGTGACACCTGGAAAGAGTCAGCAGAGAGAGAATGTTGGCATGTTAATGGGCAGCATAGGACGATGTTTGAAAGTTATGAATATACGTACGGTGCATCTTAGGCCATATCCTTTTAAGGCAGGAAATCGTGGGACGGTCCCTGGACAGGCTGAGGTCTCAGAGTCAATGTGGTCGTTGAGGCATGTGTAAATATCCCATGACCGCACTGGAATTCGAAACCCAGTCATCCAGTCAATATGTCAGCATTCTGCTCACTAAGCAACACTCCTCAAGAATCCTTAATAATAAAATCTATCAAAGACTTTATGCCTCTCCAGTTACTCTCAAGTCATACAAGATGGTTATAATTCTTGGACACCCCTTCCCCAACCTTAGAGCGAAATATCACGAGAATCTTGTCGAGTTACTTCAATAATTTTTCGAAACTGAGAATAATAGCATTAAGTTCCGATAAGATAAATAGTAAAACATATTTTGTAGAAAGCTTCATTTGAATATAATTGGTGCATATAAAACTGACTAATGTATGCTTGCAGAATAGTTAACCCCTAGTTTGTTCGGAGAAACTAATTTTTTTAGATTATCTGGGACAATGATATAAGCTTGTACAACGATTCAACATGGTTATGGTAGGGTAAGAAGTTTACGCAGAATGAAGTGGTTTTCAATTAAATCCGCTAACGATACAGTTAAGGTATCCTCTAAGGACATCCGCTAAGGAAATAGATAGGGTATCCGCTAACGATACATCGAGAAAATAGTGCGGAACAATTTTTCTTACATTGTAGTAAATACCAAACCGGTAAATAATATTAATCGTTGTCGGATCAATATTTGAAGTAAAATGATATTAATGTCTAATTCCAAACCTTGCGAGAATCACATTGCAAAATATGGCTGGTGGCAATGCTTCTAAACCTTGGAACATATCTGACATTGTCAACAGCCAGGTGAAAATTGCGACGGACCGGGACTCGAACCTGGGACTTCCCTCTCTGGTGGTAGGTGTGCTATCCACTGCACACCCCTACCCGACTCCCAAGTCCATACGCAACTTCCATCTGACCTGATCCGATGAACCTGGGTCACATCCCCCTTCAGGGGATAAGTGACCACAGGCGGTTCCAATGCTGGTAGCTCTTAAACCCGGTTTTCGAGTACCTACGCGTCGGATGCATACTTTCACTCACAACTTCCGAGTACCTACTCGTGTTTGTGACGGACTTGGGAGTCGGGGCGGGGTGTGCAGTGGATAGCTCACCCGCGGTCAGAGCAGAAGGTCCCATGTTCGAGTCCCTGTCCGTCGCAATGTTCACCTGGTTGTTGACGTTGCAAACAATCCTCCACGAGTAGGTACTCGGAAGTTGTGTGTTAAAGTATTTGGCATTGATCGATATATTCATATTACGGTACCACAAACGTCACTGAAAGTGCATGACGATTGAAGAAAATACTTGCCACCAATAAATGCAAAGTACTCGCAAGAACAAAGCACTTACAACGAACACGATTTCCAATTCCAACGAACGTACTTGGACGACCAGCTGCTGTCTGTTCAGTTCCACCAAATGACTTTTCGCCATTTGTATCCTGCTTAGTCCTGCAAATCGGCAAGCTTCTCTAGTTGAATTTTGGATACCGACGCGTTTTCGCAAGTGCTCAAACACGGGTTCTGCATGGATGGCGGGAAAGTACTTGATACTAAACACTGACCGCATAGTTGTATCACGATTAGAGCGATAATACTTAGCATGGCGAAGCAAATGCTAAGTAAAAGCCACTGTTGACGTAACCTTTAGTGCTATCTGGGAACGCTCCTCTTACTTTCTTCCATTTTGTTTCATTTTTCTTTCGCTTTCATCAAGCACTATGGTGTGTTGTTACTGGTATAAACAAGGAATCTACTAATGCCCTATCCTTTTTTTGTCAAGCCTGTGACATATTGTGAAGAGTGACACTCAGCGACAGAGCCTTATTCGGCATATTTACTGCCCTGGACCTTCATAAAACCTTCAATTTCAGTCAATACCGATGTACAAACTGGATATAACAATACATTTTAAAATATAAGCGGAAACTATTATAAATTCTGAAAATAAATCAACATTGGAATTTTTTTTGAAAAAATGTAAAATAATAGTATCAACGGGAAGTACAATATGCATTAAATAGATTCACCACAACCGTGAATTATTATTGTTTAATGTGAATAACTTACCGATAGAATTCTTGTTATTTGGAGACTTTAAAATGTTAAATTCACGTCTCATTTACATTAGCAAGAGCATTTATGAAATTTCCAGAACTCAAAACGGTTAAAATAAGTAGTGGTCCGGGAAAACTTGTCGCTTCGACACTTTCCTCCCTGAACACCCTGAACAACCACGTCGCAAGCCATCATGGATCTTGTCATACAAGGTTGAAAAATAAAATACAGAGGAATAATTTCTCATTCTGTTTCGCACTCAGGCCGTACTTGAGCGTGATATCTTCTTTCCTTCATTAGGATTCGGAATTGTCTTCAGATGGGACTTATCTCCGGCGCAGCGACAATGACACACCAAAGACGCAAATATAAACTATAGCGGGTTCTGCTGTAGGTTGTCCGTGATAACATGAGATACTGTGAGGTGTCGACCTTTCGCACGCCCGATTTGAAGAGGGAAGGTACTCAATGGCTTATGCATAGCAGTCGGCAGCAGGGTGTAGTCAGCAGCTTTCTTTCACCCAGATCTGTTGTCAGAGAGGGGAATAGAGTTCCCCCACCCAAGTCGATGTGCGAGAGTGACAGAGACACCAAACTTCGTTGAACAGGAGAATCAGCTGATTGATTGAGACACTCTGAATTGTCGATTGTAGATAAACGATCTATTAATTAATTGACAATCAGACGAAGAACATTTTCAATGAATTGCTCAAAAACAACATTTTTAATGAATTTTCTTCAAAAGTAGTTGTTAAAGAAATAACCCTCTGCTTTCCCCATACGTTATTTTCTTGTAATAATATTTCATTAGTACGATGCAATAATTAGTTCGATGGTATCGAATACTAAATCTTTCTATTTTTCATTAATTACAATAATTAGTACGATGTACAGTAAATCTTATTTTTCGTGTATATTTCATTCTACTCCAGTTCAACATGAAACTGTTTTTGAGAAAGAGTTAGACCTGAAAGAGTTGATCTTGCACGCATGGCAGTACAAGTGTGGTCAATCAGCTTCCAATTACCGTACATTCGGCTCAATTTGAGTTCATTGGTTATAGAGCATTTGCTTCAGAGCAAGATTGAAGAATAGGTGACCCAAGCGGTCGTCCCGGACGCCTACGTGAACTGGGTGCCAATCTAGGTCGCTCTTGCCAGAAACGTGCCAGAATAACGCATATGCTTGAGTAAACCAGAACCGTAATTGTTCAACTCGGTATTTTGGAGTAGGAAAGATGCATTAATTTTTACTTTTACTTTGCAAACATATTAGTAATGTTTTGTCTTAAAATTTTTAAATATTTTTTCCCTTCTAATCTCTACACCAAGCAGCAAGAAAATATTGTTATGAACTTCTTCAGATTTTATTGTTCTCATAAATCTTGTGAAATGAGGAAAAATAAAAATTTATGTGATAGTCTATTACTCATATTTTTACAAAATATTGAAGTCATAGTGTGACTTTTTCTCTGGTTTTCCTTTGGGTAGTGGCAGATTTTTCATGGGAGGGAATGTCATTAATACTTTTGTTTTATTAATATCAAATTTTTACAGCATATAATATATTAATTCATTTTGGAATAATAAACAAATAACAGTACATATTTTTAGATAATTTCTCTTATAAATATTAAATCTGCCACTGCCCTTAGCCCCTTGATCGGAATTGATGGGATGGTCCCCTGCATTCCAGAGAGCAAGTTTGTTTACTATCCCCCATGTGGTCATATGCAGTTTGCATCTACTTTTTTGACAATAAAATTTGTTTATATAATATATTGCAGTCAAATTTAAAATTTCAAGTTGTTATCTTCATAAAAGTTACAACACTTTTTGAAAATTAAAAAAAAAAAAAATCTTGTCATTGCTCTAATTACTATAAGCTACATTTCACATAATGTTCTATGCATCTTATGCACTCTTTGTTCATTTGAAAAAGCATATGTTGTGGCAAATGAAAATTAAAGGTCTAGGTGGTAGTGTTTCTGGGTGAAAGCAGGGGCGGGGGGGAGAGCAGTCTGCCCCTGGTTTGCACTTGGGAGGGGCCTCCAAATGTGTGAGCAGAAATCATGAAAACATGTTAACAGTTAATTAAAGAATAGTTAAGATTTTTGTTCAAATTTTGTTAAATCAAGGAACTAAATAAAAACTTTATTTATTTTTTAGTTCCTTCATTTATCAATGCCCTTTCTAAAATTCTTTCTAATTTGAACCCCAAAGTCTGACATGACCAAAGAAAAAAGGAAAAAATGAAAAAAAATTGTCTGTCTTTGAGGAATTTGTTCACACAAATTGAACCTCTTTGATGAGAGAAACAATAAAACTCCATAATAATTAGTAAATTATAGTTGTAATTTTGTAAACAGAAAAGTAACTAAGCTAGTTCTCTGTCTTCTAGAAATAAAGTGTTCCAGAAGAGTATTACACAACAACTCACCTATGTAGTCTCACCTCCACAATATGTAAGCGTACGTCTGAAAAAAAAAAAGATTTCATCCTTTGGTGTTACTACATAGAAGTTGGTTTGTAGCTAGTACGCGAAACTAGAGTGGTATTTGAGAGGAAACCTACTGCAAAATATCCTCAGAAAGGATTTTCTTTTCCCTCACATTATTGAGCTCTGGTATAAATTACTTTTTGATGTACTTAACTGAGGTATTTGTTATGAGCGTCTTAACACATAACTAAAATTTTCTTGAATTTTTTGTTTTCTTTGTGTATTGAAATTACAAAAATAAAAATTGATTTACAGGGGTGATCTGCCTTGTCAAGTGAAGGCCTCAGCTCTTTGGTTTAGTCTGTAAGTTCATGGAAGGCTCTGCCTTTTCCTTTACCATGGACGTAATCTTATTGTCATAATCTCTCATGAATGAATTTACCTTCCTTGTTTGTTTTCCTTAACTGTGTGTCTTATTTAAAATCATATTGTCATAAATGTTATCAGTTTTGGTGTTGTTGAATGCAGTATATTGTTGCTCAGTATTCTTCATCCACTATCATTGGTAAATACTCTTAAAACATGAATTAATATTCAGGAAACACAACTGAAAATCTTCAATCTATTTTAAAACACATCTATTAAGGTTGTTTCTTAAATAACCAAATCTATTTTGTACCACTTTGTAAGTTTTGTGAGTGCTTAAATACAGCTAAAACATATAATTTATTTTCTATCTTCCAATCCTATCATTACTCACTATTTAATGCACTAAAATTTCCCTATAATTGATGTGTGTAGTTATTTATAATGTATTTATGTATTATTTCTATCTAGTTGTGCATGTGTTTTAATGACTTTTGTCTTTGGCACCAGTAATATTTGTTGAAAATCACTCATGTTGCTGGTTTTCCTGGCCTTTATTTTACAGTAGAAGTAAAAATGTAATAAATAATCAGTGGTGTTTCTTAAGCAAATATTTTAAACCTTCCAAGTAATACACATAATTTCTGACACTTTTCAATAAAATGTGAAATAATACAGTAGTAGTAATTTGTAGTAAAAGCTCTAGCTGTGTCAGTAAATGTCTAAGCATGACATATGAATATTGGACCTTCGTAAAATACTTGTAATTCTTTTTTATTAAATTGTAATGGTTCTATAACAAGTCAAAAATAAATGGGATATTTACATAGGTGTTTAAGAATTAATATAATCTGAAAGTTACTATTTCTTGTGACTAGAGCAATATTGACATCACACTGTATAAAATTGCATTACTACATGTATTTGTTGTATCCAACACCAAACATTTCTCACTTAAATTCTGTAGTCATTCTGATTTGTTTTGAAGGTAGTATATAGATCTTAGAGCACCATGAATACAAAGAACTATTCATGGTGATTTTATTGAATTGATATTATTATCCTTTATTTCAGACTAGAGTGTGAACTACATGGTTAATTTTCCTGATTATGATATTCTGTGTTGATTTTTGGCCATAATTGATTGCTTTTATTAATTTCATTTACATAATTTGAAGAATAATTTATTTGTTATCCACATCAGGGTAGGCACAAATCTCTCAATTTCTGAAGAATCTGTTTACTATGTAGAATATGGATATATAAATTATCTATGTTGGTACATGGAAAATATTAAGTTAGAATTAGATTAAATGAATGATTAAATCTTTCCAGCATATATTTTTACCATTCTGATCAAGGTTTTTCTGATCCCACCACAAGTTTTTCTCATTTTCCTTTGAGCCCTTTGTTAAGAATTCATGGGATCCCTGGCTTCATTTAATAGTTTATTGTCCTCTGCATGGTAAAACTCAGTTTCTAACAGCATTTTGGAAATCAATTAATTCTTACTTTATATTCAAGCTGGCATGTGGACAGCAATTTGGCTGCCTATTTGGAAAAATCTCATTGCTCTGAAATTCACAAGTACTGTTTGATGGGATATAGCTGTATTCTCTACATACAATTGAAAATAACAGAAGGGATTTTATTTCTCTGGAAGTAAGAATAATAACAAAATTCAATGTCCTACAATAAATGAGAACAATTCATGTACAAAAGCCATTCATGTTATTTATCAATCAATTAAGTACTTAAGTGACTTAAAATTATTAGTTAATTAAAATGAATAGTAAAATGCAATTTGTGTTAATAAAGTGTAGCAAAGCATGAATATATGTGCTTGAGTTCTATTTTAATTTTATAATGTGCTTTGTTCTTAGATGATTACATAATATATAGTCTCTTTGCAAAGAAAAAAATAATAAATATAACAAAAGGGTTTGTGAAATATTAGTTCCTGTGTCTATAATTACTTCCTAATATTATTTTCTTTCCTTACATTGTTCTTTGTTCTTAGTTTCGTTTTTATTTTTATTTTTCTTATACTGTTTGACTTTGCATAGGAGACTGACATAAAAGAGTTTCCTCTTTTATTGATAGCCATGTTTTTATTAACTTTTTAAGTTGAAAAATAAATGATTTAAATACACGTATTCCTTATCTATATTTTATAAAAATCAATGATTTGTGATGTAAGCAAGCAATGTTATACAAATAAGTGAAAAATGTTCTAGGCAGCTCAAATATTGCTGCGTACCTGCTGGCGTGTCCACCCAAATGTAAATACAAAAAATATACATGTCGAAGATAATCACTTAGTTCTTAAAGATCTCATTGATTTCTTAATGAATACTCACTTGACATTATTATAATTAAGTCTTTTTGAATTTCTTATTTTAGAATTCCAACTCCTAAGTTTCAAAAATCATCAAGGCCAAAATTTCCTGTTATTTTTTAAATATGTAATATCGTTATGGATATTCATTAATAATTTTATGTTACTTTATTGATGTTTTTTGTACAATAAATGATAATTTTTTTGTAAAGTACATGATGGCCACTCATCACAAGGGATCAAAATGTTGTAATGCTCATATAAAACAATAAAAGTTAATTTGTCTATGGAAAAAGGTCAAACAGTTACTCAAATTTCCTGTAGGAAAGTTCCAGAAGAAATTGATCATCTATGAATTTTATGTAGTAATTTACTTTAAGCAATAGATGCAAAATATTCACATCTAGCTACAACAAATAAATATTTCACAGAAGGTACTTTCATGCTGTGAAGATCTCTTACTCAGAAGTCTTTGCCTTAGAGCATTCCTATTGAAAGTAAGGTGGAGAAACAATGGATTTATAAAGCCATCTCCTCTTAGAGTAACAAATTAATAAAAACTTACAACTAATATGCACTACGTGTAAATTTTCATTTCTGCAAGTTGCCTAATTTTTGGAACAAATTTGTAATTCCCAAAAAAGTTGAAATAAGTTTTTATTTTCAAATATCATAAGTTACTCATTTTGTGGTCAATATGTTTCAATATTACTTATGTATACTTGGGGATTTGTTATCATTTAGTATTTTCAATAAACATCACATCCCTGTGAATAATCATTTTTGATATTTCTACACAAATACCTGTGTGTATTCTGTTTGAAATCATTTTTAATCTTCAGTACAGGATCTAGTACAACCCCTCCTGCAGCTCACAATACATTTTAGTTAGCATTTTCGATCTTGTATATGATTCTCCCAGGGTTTTGCTCCTCTAAATGTTCTCTGAGGATCTTGAGAATTGGTTTTCTTCTTTCTCTCAAATGCACAAATTATTTGGGACAAAATTAAATTGAACAAATTGATAGAAAGAAATGAATATTTACAAGTTTGAATAGTATGTTCTCTCTCATTTTCCGATATGTTTGCTCATTAATGATATTTCAATTGTAAATGAAATCCTACCTCTCTATAGCTGAATACAAGCTCTTATATAATTCCATTCTTGTAAACAATAATTTTTCATTTTGATTATATTTACATTTATTGATATGAATATCACACACCACTGATTATAATTTATTTTGTTACTGGGTGTTATATGTTGCAAGATGATTTTGTATGTATTATTAAAATCAAATTATTTAGTTTTAAATTTTATTATTAAAAAGTAAACCAGGTATTTAGATATTTTTAGTTATTTATTGTCTGTTTCTCAAAATAAATAATAGTTAATTTTTCAAGTCTCACTTTGTTGTTTATTATTTCATCATACTTCTTAAATTCAAAATTGCAAAATTGCAAAAATTAAGTTCTTAGCTTTAGAGTTTAGCACTTTTGAGTCATTTTTTCATTAACTAACAAGTTTCATGTAGTCAACAGTTCTTTTGCATTCAATAACTTGATTAACATATTCTGACAACTTGTAATATTATTTTGAAAAACATTTAATTTATTTCAAAATTAATTTTATTTATAGTTTTATATAAAAAATAGATTAATTATAATTTTTATTTTAGTACACATTTTTAATATTTTGCTTATTTCAATAGTTCAAATTTAAGAAACATATATTAGGTCACTAGTCAAATAACGTGGTGTTTCATTGTAACATTCCTCAGATGTATGCACACTTATAGTTACGTATAATATTGTATGTGTATACTCCTTACCATAATTATTATTGTTGTTTTATTTAACTGACTATCACTGAATTTGTATAGAATTTTGCAAATCAATTGTTTTAAAAATATTGTGCTCCTCCTAGCAACCTTTTAGGGTCTTCTTTGTGCCTCTTGTTTTCACAATCATAGAACTTTAAAACAATAAGAACTTTTAAAGATAATATATCATTTTCATTTATGAAATCTGTAGGGATGAATTATGTTTTCCATGTTTTGATGCATTCTTCAGTTCTTCCTAACAGCTTTTTCTTTCATTAGTGGATGTCTCACATTGATGTTCAGTGTTTTCACCAAAGGCTTCAGGTTGTTTGATGATTATGTGTTTATGGGGTGTTCAAAAATTACACAAATAAATAGATCAAAAATATTAAAAAGGAATATGCAAGAAATAAAAACAGATAAAAATAAGTAGATAAATAAATAAGACTTATGACCTTGTGATAAACGAATAAAGACAGAAGCAAATCAAACATTATATTTGTTAATTATACGTTTCATTAATTGTAATGATGTAGATTAAGAGTTTATATTGATATTGATAAGAAAAATTTACTGTGGTGAAAGTTAGCACAGAGTAAGCTTATACCTGTGTGTTAACTACACCAATGCATGTTATTGTAAACCAAAGATTCACTTTGTAATCTTGCCTAGGGCCTCTCAAATATCTGCATAATCATTAGCTAGACATCCTCAGGCCAGTAGGTTTTTCAAGAGGGTACACTGTAATTTATTTTGTCATTTTGATTTGTCAGCTTTTACTATGTGGGAACATTAAGTTATCCATTATGCTGTAAAACCCAAGTTTAATCACATTTTTGAACACCCCTTCATTGCTTGTTGTAAGGTTTGAGTGTTCTTATATTTTCATAATGTAATTTTTGAGATTTCTTCCAATGTTTGGATGAGAGTGTTTTATTTATTCTTTACGTGAATGCTTTATTGCAGTGGATATTTTTCTGTGGATAATCAAGATGTAACATATCTATAAGATTTTGGTTTATTTGACTCCTAATATCATTTCATTTTCAGAGATCCTCCTGCTGGAACATCTTTAGATGAAGGAGGAATAGTTCAGTGTGAGAAACGTAATACAGAAAATCTGAAGGATGATGTGTGTCCCTGGGAAACTCCTGCAGAATCAACTTTAGTCTCTCAAGACTCACAACTGTCTGAGAGTGATACTGATATTGCACAAAGTAATAGAAAGAAAAAGAGTATTTCTGTCATAGCAAGTTCTCATACAACAATTCCTGAGGTACCTCACCAGTCACCAAGTGAAGCAGAATCCACTACAGCCAAGAGGCAAGATGCGAGTGCATCTAGAGTCTCCCCCAGTGGAGGAGCTGAGTCGTGTCCATTGGAAAGCGGGCCTGTTCAATCTCTCTCATCTCGAAAGAATTCATCTCAAATGGATTCTGGTAGTTCCTCTTCAGATGTTAGTATTGCTATAGAAGTCACAGAGAAATTACATAAGTCTTGCTCTATTCAGCATCAAATCTCTCGCAATAGTGGAATCACAAACCCCACAACTTCTCTAGATAAGAATATTAATACTGCTCCTCCAGAAGAAAAGGTTATAGCAAAGATAAGGAATGTTCGTAAGTATTCCACAACATCCATTGGGCGACCAATGGCAGAACCTCGTAGATCATCTGTCACAACGAAAATTCTGGAAAGTGTCACTCGGCCTTCAGTGTCTTCCCCTGAAGATTTCACTGTCATGGTAGGAACATCTACTGAGTCTTCTACTGTCCTTGTTCCAAGTGGTAGTGACAGAACCTATAAAGCTGATGAACCTCTGAGTACAAGAACTTATAAGAAATCTAGTAACAGTGTTGGTCGGAAGCGATCATCAGTGTCATCATCTACAGCACCTGTCATAAGTGTCAGTTCAGTGGTAGATGATACAGTTGACAATACTACTTGTCAGACTTTGCCAAAAACAGCTGAAATTCCTGAAAAACCAGAGTCTGAAGTAACAGAAGCTGGTACTAGCTGCAAATTGCAATCTGAAGGTAGCACTGAAGTATCTGCTTCATGGCAAGATATGAGCACTGAGCCTAATGGAAGAAAAGCGAATGAAATTTGTCCTTGGGAGGATGAGTAAGTAAATATTAATTATAGTGAGATCAGTTAATTAAATCAACTAGTTTTTCTTGTGGTAGGCATAAAATTGTTGGAATTTATTATAAGCTTTCAGTGATAAGCATAGCAGCATGAAATGAATAAGTATAACCCCAAAATCATGGATCATAAAAAAATACAATATCCTCTTCTTCTAATTTCTTATTGATCTAGGCTTACTTGCAAACAATCATTCACACTCACTGCTCCCTCTGCCTCCCATCCAACTCTTTCATTCTCTGACATCATGGCATCTAGCATGCACACACTCCTCACTCATTCACCAACTCGTTCGTTACACTTGCTAACACTCACTCATACACTCTATCCAACACCCTCACACTTGTCACTGAAGAGGAATAAAGTTGTCAAGTAGTATGCTTGACTGTGGGTTGGAAGTGTTTTAAAAAGAGGAAAGTATCTATTATCATGAATTAATATCTCAAAATTATGTGCCAACTTTTTCAGCATACAATCTTTTTACTGTATCGAAAAAATTGTGAACTTGTTCAAAATTAACTTTATTTCATTCTTAGAGAATGTGAGTTAGAATTTTATAGGAATATTAAACAATTAAATTTAAGACTTGAAGGTTCTCCTCTTCTTGTACTTTGTTTAATTTTTTTTTTTTTAAATTGACCTGAATTAAAAATTGTTAACTTTATATCATAAATTGATTGTTGAATATAGATTAAGAAATAGTATTAAACTTGTTAATTTTTTCTAGCAAAATTTTAGTACATGCATGAAGCTATTGTTACTTTTATTTTCATTAATATCATAAGAATGGAGAAAATCACTAATGTATTTCTTTTGTGTCATAAAATCTATTTTTGGATTACTATGTGTAAATAGTTTGTAACAACTATGGTAATGTGCTCATTATTGTAATTTCTTTGGTTTGTTTGACCTTTCGAAGACAAAGTATGGGGGAAAAGGATGGTATCATTTACATACAGAACAACCTATCACAAAATAAGTGTAATACACATTAGAAATTTGAAGTCAAAATAATTTCATTTTTTAATATAATATAAAGACTTTTCATAATGTGTATCAATATTCTACATGTTATGTACTTTCTAAGCTAAGGGTTAGTTATGATTATTATCTCCAAAAGACTACCATTCAAAGATTTTGATAGAATAATCTCATAAGAAAAGAATTATAGATCTATTCCTTGCTGAACCAATCTGGAATTGACATTATTTGCTCTAATATTATACATTCCAAATTTCAGAAATAAGACTTAAATTTGTCATAAACTGTGTTTTTCTTTTGTAACAGGGAAAGCTGTAAGATGGATACTCCTTTTGTGAAGACATATGCAACTTTAGGGTATTTATAAATTAATGACAACTCAATTGACCAACCTCCTAACTCTTTTGTTTACAGTTGTATTCATTCCTTCAATCGACATTTACTATAGAACAATAAGTTAAAACAGTTAATGATTTGAACCTTGTGAATACTGGGTGTTTTCCAATGTACTAATTATTGGTATTTATTACATACTATACTAATTTTATCTATTGTAATATTATATTGTTTAACCTCTTTTTAGTTTTATTTCTTTATAAAACTACTATTTTTGTCAAATAGATATGTACCATATATTTGATTTTATTCTTTTATTCTTTTTTGTACTCTTTTATTTATCAAAACCATTTGGGATTGGCATATTAATTATAATAATAGTCTTATCATAATAATAAGAGAATCGCTGCCATCAAGTTCTTTTCTTTAGATGTTGAATTCATTATATGTGTGCCCTTAATTGTATAACTATGAACTGCTTGTATGTAAGAAAGACAACTATATTGAATTGTTTGTATTGCATGTAAGAAAAATATATGAAGTGAGAAAAATTTTTATGTATATTTCCCAAACTAAAACTTAATGTTTGTTATAAGAGTAACAATGTGAAGGTTTTAAGCTGCCAGCTAGCATCGTTTTTGAAATAAAATGTATCACCTTTTAAGTAATATCGTAAAATATAAAATCGTGTATACACTATACTGAGTGAAAGCTTGAAATACTTGTACGTCTGTACGTATGTAAGTGAATTTCAATGTATTTGGGAGTGACAGAAGATAAAATTAATATAGTAGTTGTGATATTCTTAAGTAACGGGACTCGAGGGGAGTGTTAACTATCGGAGCTTGAGTGCCGACAATCCTGAGCCCTTGCCATAGACTCAGCACTGATGGGAATAAACTTATCCTCCGGCGAGTCTCCATTTCTTGTATATGTGTTGTCATGTTCTCTCTCTGTGGTAGGTCGTATTAATGGGTGAGAATATTGTCAATTGCTGTTTTGCTGTAGGAAATTGCTTCATTTATCCTGTGGCAGAGTTTTCTAACTATTATATTGAAAAAAATCCATAAAAATATATAAAAGTTTTATGAAAAATTGATGATTTCTTTGAATCACTGCTCTTCTGCACATATTTTCTCATTGCCTCTCTCACTTTTGGTGGAAGCCATGCAATCCTTTTTCTTGCATAGACCTGTTTTTGTTTAATTTTCTCAAAGTGGTTGAAATTGGCATGTAATTTTGCCTCTCTTATGTTATGAAATTTGATTTCTAGCAGCCTGGGCATCGCCTTTGGATCTCCATCGTGGATGCCTCTCTGATAACGCCCGTTTACAGCTTCACACTCAAGGCAATTTTCAGGCTGTGTAAAAATTTGATCATATTTATTGTTGCAGTGATTATTCTGTCTACCAAATTCAGTGAGCAGAATGATGTGCAATGTTGTGTTTACGAACTCCTGAAGAATTTAATCATAGTAAATAAATTTTTTAACAGCTTAGCAGCTGCTTATACTCAAGAATGTTCATAATCACAATGTGCACTTCAGTGATAGATATGATCTGTAATAGTTCATCCATATATTTATACTCTATTTTTATAGATTATAAATATAT
>NNCF01128935.1:91140-172298 GCA_002313205.1 Laupala kohalensis | reverse complement strand
GCAGAATTTGTCCTTTTCAGACATGGAGGAAATTTGCCCAGCCATACTGTGCAGTATGACTTTAGAAACACCAGGATTCAGAGGAATAGACTGCCGAATACGAGAAAGAGTTCGATAGCTGGGCAGTTGCAGCATAGGAGTTAGAGTTCTATACAAAGAAGAACTCTTCTTCTGAACTGTCAGGGCCAGTGCCTTCAGACGACAAGAATATCTCTTACCCATCTTTGACTAGCCCGTATTACTCAAGATAGATTGAACTATCTCCCTACTACATTCGGGTAGCAGATCGAGTGATGCACAGAAATTATCCTGTGCCACCGGATGCATGCTAAGACGCCGTCTGGCCATCCGAACATACCGATCCTTAAATTTCTTTGCTACCTCGTACATCCTCGAGCTTCTCGGGGAAGTGAATTGGCCACGACACAGCCCCATCAGCTTCTTCAACCTAAAACACCTACCCCGGAGACTTGAGGATGAACGAGGCAAGGAAGTTAAATTACTTGTGCTGGGAGAAGTCGGCATAAGACCGACCATGCCTTGAGGTGGAGCTGCATAGGGCACAGAGGTTGACATGTCCCCTGAGGTGGAAGGTCTGCACTCCAGCTCTCCTTCCAGTGTGGAGACCAGGTCATCTTCAACCTCCATGCACTCCACTTCAGTGGTGATGGGGTGATCTGGACAACATTAACAATAACAGTTAAAAATTAACCTATTATAGATAATCGAAATAAATAAATCAAATGGTAAAAAAGTATTATTTTCACAAAATTTTCATTTTACAAAAGACACTGCAGAGTTGAAAATACTCTTTCACAAAAATAAAATTATGTATAAGAGCTTACATATTTAGAATTGCATAAAAAATTCCAAAAAACTTTTAAGAAACCAATTTGGTTAAAAAGAAAACAAGATGTGTTCTAATATTAATTCTTCCATACTTCTCATATAAGTGGAACAATAATTGAAAGATAAAATTATTTCCATAAGTCTTAGAACTTACCATGAGTTAATCGGTATTCATTGAATTCTACCAAATTCCCTATGGTCTGTATACCAGGAGGATCTGCAAGTAAAAGATAGGAATAATAGATTGCCAGTAATAATAAACGATAAAAAAAAAATAACAACTTTAACCTAATGTACTCATTTCTCGCATTGTCAACAACCTGGTGAATATTGTGACGGACCGGGACTCGAACCCAGTTTTGTCTGCAGTAGCTGCAGGTGTGCTGTCTACAGCACCCCCCCTCGAATTTCAAAACATGTCTACAAAAGGTCCCGTGTTCGAGTTCGAGTCCATCGCACTTTCACCTGGCCACAGACGATTCAAACTTTCATCAAAAGCAGTGCGTTAAAAACAAATACTCACTTCTTGTTGGAATTGATCCCTGCTTTAGGGTAACCCTAATTTTTGCTGCATTGTGATCGGGGTTGGAGTAGCAGGAATCCTCGAAATGGAGAGAGCATACAACTATATTCTTCCATTTCGGAATATGNTCGAAATGGAGAGAGCATACAACTATATTCTTCCATTTCGGGATATCCCACTCTCTGCTGGGTCGTAGGCCCAAAAACTCCAACCACCGATCGCACGTTTTGATGTGAGCAGCCTTCCCCGGGATTCGGTGGAAGAACAAATCCTTGTTTCTCCACCTCGTGGCCTCACAAAGAGTGCATTTATTACTGTAATATTTCAAAACATACAATTAATACCTCCTCATAGAGTACGTTAACATACTATACACTTCACGAAAAATAAATTAATTACCTGGACATTTCGGCACTAATTCACAGCCTGCAAACAGCGCACAAAAAACAATAAAACTTGTTAACTGCTCGTTCGTGCTCGTTGCATGCGCGAGTCAGCAGCAAGATGCCGGGCATGCCGGGTGATAGCCGTTGCCACCGTTGCTTTCGAATCTGATCTGGTGTTGAATAAGAGCGATCTAGCGGACGCCAAATACACTATTACAGGCAATTTCTGACTAAACTAACGCTATCTGAATAATAACTTGAGCAACCGTAAGTAGACCATAGCCGCCTATGCAGTGCCGTGGCCCTGGCTGTAAGTAATCGTTTTATGATCACTCTCCATGTCATCCCATATCTGCTACATTGTTGCTGTCGTTTTCTGCGTTCTCGTCTGTAGAGTCATGTTGATGATAGACTGTCCATTTGTTGTATCAAAACTAGGCGTACCATATATATTAACTATACTTCAGTCTTTATCAAACATTAGCTTCTCTAACTTCACACCTCTTCTATTAGGTACCCGATCACCCCATAACGCTGAACGTCCATTACAGTCGCCTGAAATATTTGTCCAAGATATCATGAAGTCTGTTGAGTATGTTGTGCGTACAGTCCGTAATGTACATAAATGTTTACTAGTATGATGTTCATCTTTTGCTTTGCCACTCGTATTACCTGAATATATTGTGTTGTGTGCTCCTTCAATTCCATTATTTCAAGTCGGGTATTGCTTCTTATTATTATTGCCGACCTCCCGCCCGCACAATATATATCTTTCTCATCCTTACTGGTATGTGTGTTAACCTACCGTGCTTAAGGTATGGCTTCTGGATAGCCATACCTTAAGAAGATGTCTATTCCATTTTTTCGACAAATTTTGGAAGGTCCATCATTCCTTGTATTCTGCCCTGCATATTCTTCTGGAGTATTCTAATGCTCTTAATCAATATTATTTTGTATTATCCCACACACCCTCTTAAACTATCCGCATTCAACACTTCTAACACTTTGGTTATGTTGTTTATTGCTGCGCTTATAATTAACAAAAACCGGTGTTTCTTCTCTCTTTGTACATTCTTGTATATCGTGTACTTGGTCGCCACAGTGTCCGCATAGTTGTACCGAATCATTACAATTTCGCGCTTGGTGTCCGCACCTATAACATTAATAACATCGTAATGGATCTATGTTTCCTACTACTTTATATGATTTGTATTCCGCATATATCTTGGCCTCTTCCATTATTTTACGGTAAAATCTCCCCGTTACATCGAGTACCCACTGTGCGACAATCTGACTTTCCTATTCGTCTTATAACACGTATGCCCTCATTCTCTTCTCCCTTATTTTGCCACCGTACACGGTCCAGAAACGTATGTTCATCTTGTTCCTCAATACTGTAGACGAGTAGCTTTGGGAGTATCCTCACATTTTCGGTCTGAAGTCTCTTATTTTTTGCTAGCACCTGTTCTATTGTGTTTTTCATTTCCCCATCCGTTGCACGTTGTAGCAAATGTTCTCCCCCCGTCATCTTACAATCCTCTATGTTTAAAACTTCACGCTCCTTTGCTAACAGGTCGTGCACTGTCTGTACTATATTAAAGGCTTTTGCGGCATCACGTTTCCCCACCAAAAGTACACTCTTTTTTCTTTGGCCGTCTCCTTACCACGTATGTATCCCCGGTGTCACCCTCATCTATCACTGACTCTTGTATAGGTGGGCATATAACATTGTCTGTAATATGTGTAATCACATCCCGTGATCTTTCTACTGTTTGCACTATATTCTGTATTTGTGTCTGTATCTCATCTTGCTTCCTATGCTGCTGTGTTATGTGCTCTTTTAATCCCACCCTTTCTATCCGTTGAAACTATTTCTGTGCCATTTCTGTCTGCCCCTATTCAGTGTCATTAGAAGCATGTTCCAACGCTCATCGACCACTGAGACCACCCGCTCTTCTAATGCATCGAATCTCCCGGTTTCCATCATAGTCATGTTTCCCTCTTTAAATTTATCCCCCATCGTAAGGATTAACTCCTTCGCATCTGCGAAGTTGGTTAAATCCCTAAGTTGACCTCGCAAATCATCAACCTCGTTCCCTTCTTGTTCAAAGTTTCGCCACAGCACCTTCACTCCATCCTAAATAATGCTTTGGCATTTCCCATGAAGCATCTTGAATTTATCGTCTTTAAACGTCATGAGCAAGTTTTACGGAGATATTTTTTCCATTCTGCGTCACACTCTCCTGTCTTCTTATATTGTCTAGTCCTCGTTCTTATTGTTTCTGTCTCATCTTTTATCGTAGAACGTTCGTTGCTACTCCCTCCAAGTAAGTTCCATTGGATACCGATTCTCTTCCACTGCAGTGTGTCCCTACCTCTGTCTGCGCCTGTGACACCAATGCTTGCCGTCCCTTTTTCAACTCATGTCTTACATTCGCCAACTTTTTCGTGGTCATTTCTGTTAACCTTCCTGATTATATCCTGTTTCCGTCCCACTATACCATACCACAAAGTTTCAGTGATGTATTACCTCTCTGTTGCGCTCTAGGATTAGGTAGTATGTTTCTGTTGGACACGTTTAACCGGATTATCTCGGTCCCTTCTGTCCTGTTGGCCAAATTATTCACAAATGTTTCGTGACTTTTGCCCCTGAGTCCCTCTACTGCATCACGTAGACATGACTCTCGTGTATTGGTCGCAATTTGCTTATCTTCCGTCCTCCTATTCTTGCAGAAACGTGTTATGCTACTAACTTAGGCCCTCTTGGTTCAAATCGTCTCATAAGTCACTTGTATGACTGGGCTTGTTTCTATCCTACACTACTACATTTCAGTTCGTTTGCACCTTTCTACCAAGCCTAGCAGTCAGGTGGCGTGTTTCTCTTGGACATGTTAATCTCCTGTAATGTCGTCTCTACATTCCGAGTACGAGATTTTTGTACATTAATCTACTAGTTTGTGGTTCAGCTTATACCCCAATGTTCCCCTGCCGTATTTCGTGCACATTGCTTACAAATCTAGTATCACATAAGATGTCTCTCTAATAACTGTCGTCTTATTCAAGTGCACCACCGTCTACTTCGGACCCAATGCTGTGGTGGGCTCCTCATGCACCCTTTTATATAGTTTGTGCTCCTGAACTTCGTGTCCAAGTCTGACACCACTCAATCAGGCGCTGTGAATATGTAGTATGTTTCTCTTATACACATGGTCATCATCATCAGACACACCATGTTCTCAAGCGAAGTATTGTTTTTTAACGCCCGTTGTTAAATCGTTGTTAAATCGTGGACATGTGAAAAAGACACGCTCCACGTCTTTTACGTCGGGATAGATTGTTGGATATGATGCATTGTCCTCGATGTGGAAGCGATATTAGTAGGCTTTAAAGCAATCATTGTCTGTCAGCATTTGAGACAGCTAGTGGCTCAATTCACCATGCTTCCGCCATAGGGCAATGTTGGGAATCATACGATACGTTCACCCTCCAGTAATCGATGGATCCCAACGACACTGACATCTCAACGTGGTCTCTTCCTTCTCCTCTATGTTAATCGCTGTGCGAGCGGTGTCTTCGAGGACTCGTACTCGACGGTAAACTCTAGCTCGTTGGTCAGCCAGGAGACCGATCGGTGGCATATTCGTTTAGAGGTATTCAGCATCAAGCGAGACCGTCCTGAATGCACATTCGGGTCGCAAAGCGCTTTTAGGGTATACACAGTATGCTCAATGTTCGTATGACTTGACAATTGCTTCCAACCATATCGGCGATGCGTAGAGCAGAATAGAGCTAATGACGCTAGACATTAACCAGCGACAACTCTGTCCGGGGTCTCCTATGTTTGGCGTTATACACTCTAGGGATGAAGCTACCCACACGAAATTCTCACTGACAGCACGTAAGTATACAGCGAATCATTGCAGAATGTCTGTATGTAATCAAAAGTATTTCATGGAAGGCCGTGAATAAATCTAACAATTCCCTACAGAGAGTTGGATTGTTTCACTCTTTTTGCAGCTAGAGACAAGAACTGCCTCCGTTTTGTGTTATGCCAATTGTAGACCGACAGTTGACAATCGGTCTCACGGAGTCATTTTATACTCGAGTGATCTCCAAGTATATTCCGACAGTAATCACGGATACATCATCGGTGAAACCGACGCATTTCGCCCCTTCCGGCAGAGGAATCCACAGAATAGCTTCGTACATGGTATTCAATACTGACCAAGGACTATACCTTGTGGATTTGGATGGTCTTCTATCCGATTGCACTTGAATATGTCAATTCGCGGTTGCGGAAGTAATCAGCGATGATTTTCCTGACGTACCCATGGGCTCATATGTAACACAATGCGTTGTGAATGCAGCACCATCTAGCTGTGTTAAACGAATTTTTACGTCTAGGGTGATGATAGCGCAATACGTCTTCGGTCTCCTTCTCCATCGCTTTCCTGCTAGCAGTATCTTCAACTATTTTGATGTACAGTACTACAGTTAACTTGGTTTTACGGAAGCCAAACTGATTCTAGGCGAGACTCTAATGCCCATCCATGTAACTTACTAGCCTGACGCAGATAATGCTCTCCAAGCTTTACCTGTCGTATGCAATAAACATATTGGCCGATAAGATGAAAGGTCGTTTGATATTTTCTTCCCTTTTGTGGAGAAGAACAATCTTTTCACTTTTCCATCTGTCCGGGAAAATCCCTTCGTAAAGTCAAGTGTTCTAGACACTGAGAAAAGCTCCATTAGTTGATATTATACTGATATTTAACACAACATTTGAGACTCCATCTGGCCCTGAGGTTTTTAAATCTTTCACTTTGTTGCAGACCGTCAAACGTTCCTTTTCTCAGATGAGTAATACTTCATCCTCCTCGTAAACAATAGCATGGATCAGGGGGGACACACACAGCAATTACGGGAAAAGAGCATCAACAATCCGAACAAGTAACAATGGACACGATGGACGTGTCACATAGGAACGTTTTAACTTATTAATGACAACATGCCTTGCCTCAAGGATCGGAAACAACCGCATTGAACAACTCTTTCCAAGTACGTATTTTGCTAGATTTAATAGCCTTTTTGAGCGTTACGCGATCATCCTTGTGACGTTGTTCGAGAAGTTCGCTGATCGGGCGCCCCTTTCTTGTTTGTGCAAGTCTTCGCGTACGGTGGCACTCGCTGCGGAGATCAGCAATCTAACTATATCTAACTATACGTCGGTTGACAGGCGATGATTTGGTCATCAACGCATCGCAGGAGAACCTGGGGCATGATTTGTTCAGCCATGTCATCCAGTGTTCTCTGGAGCGCTGTATCACTCTTCTCCATCATAGCAAGTGAGGATTCCTTGTCGAAGAACCGGGAATTCCAACTGCTACCCGGTATACGAGTCATGCTGAAATCGGAAATCACCCATCTCAAAAATGATGATCACTATTGGTATAAAGATCGCTGACTATGATGGTATAATTATTGCTGATTTCCCAATATGTCATATGGGTTTCAGGGCTGTCACTTATGAACATTAGGTCAATGATGGAGATCCATTCAATTACTTGAAAGAGTAGGAGTTGCTCCTGTTTTCAGTATCACAACTTCCAAGTAGGGGATGGTATCAAGGAGTGAGTAACCCCGTCGATCACCATTCAATGGACCATGTATTGAAATCACCCGCAAAAATGAGGGGATCCGTTGTCTTGAATCTTGAACCAGTTGGTCCAATAAAGCCTCAAACTCCTCACGGGAAGCACTTGATGGCACGTAAAAACTGAATATAAATATATATACCATCCACTTTTGCCCATGCATAGCCGTTCCGTGTTGTTCTAGGAATTTCTGGGAGGTATTTGTTACCACATATCCATATACTTCAGTCAGATATCCATGATCGAAATCCTTCGATTTCTTTGTACTGCGTAGAAAAGATCGCAACGTTGATGTTCATGTCGCGCACTACCTGCATCAGGAGATCCTGAACTGCCTCACAATGGTTTAGGTTTAGTTGTATTAACCTCATCGCTTTTAGTTTTTACGGGTTTTAGGAACTAGGAGACATTTCTGTCAGTGACGTAATAATTTTTGTTTGTACAAAGCATAAAGTAAAGGGATTTATTGCATCCTTTTCCGATGCGTCCTCTTCCCCGCATCTGAAGCAACCTTGACAGTTTTTTTCTGATACGCCCGTAACACCAGCATTTCATCTGGTAGCAGTATCATCTGATGACCGAGGCTGTTTCGGGAATGCGACTTATCACCCAGTCGATTCTTATTTTCCAAGTTGGCTGACTATCTTTGCTATATAAGGTGGGAGGCTGATCACTGCCATTTGGGTATCACCGTTGTTGTTTGAGCGCTAGGCATATATCCTGATCTAGTGAACTCGTCCAGGTCTTTGAACCCGATCAGGATATCTTCCGTCCGCACTTGATCCTCTGCCATTTCTTTGAGCCTTTCACATACCTTCATTTAAAATGCTAGTGTTTCATTGTCGATAGGTTTTTCTAGTTGGAGCATTAAGTGTTCAGAAGCTCTTCCTAATTTTAATAACTGCTAGCACAATTTCCTGGTTCATAGTACGAAGTATATTAACGTATGAGCACCAATGCGTCTGGTTCGCCTTGAGCACTAATGAGTCTGGTTTTCTGGCGTGTCTCGTTCATGAAGGTTTCTTCATTCTCTTCTTCCGAAGCACAGTTTTCCATTCACTGTCCTGTTGAGTCTGAATCACGCATCTGTTCTCTGGAGAGACTAGTGATCTCGTCCTTGACGGTCTCGTGTTCCGGTTTCCTCAATTCGTTAAATTGGGTAACGAACACCTGACGATGATTTTTGCTCGTAGGCTTCTGATTCTTTTTTGGTATCTTAAGACAGGGCGATGTTTGCATCTGTTTCCCCAGTCTCCGGAGAGAATTGCTCACTGTCCGCTAGATGATTAAAAAATCACGAATTTCATGTGCAAATTCGTGATTTCTCTCCATGGACATGTACTCCAGAAACTTCGCGATTTTTCCATTTAGCTTCTGTAAGTCAATTTCTTGCTTCATTTGCTGTCTCGGTAGCAAAGTGATCTACCAACGTTTTACTGTGGTCACAAGACGACGGTGCAGAGAAGACCACATTTCGTTCAATGTGAAGCCTTTGAATGTTTTTTTGTTTTTTTCTCTCTCCATGTATGTTCACACAAGAAGCTGTTAGATCACCGTCCGCCTGGGCACAGTCCTGCGTACTCAGACAAGCTTTCTTACTCTGGGAGGTCGTCAGGTATCCCAAAAGCTCCGTTGGCGAAGTATATAATCCCCAGAACCATTCAGGCCTCGGTACGGGCCACTTAACCTTGGGGTTCAAGAGTAAAGGTAGTGGAAAAAGCAAGAAAGTCACTCCTTTGCTCTCGAAGATAGCAAGAATTGACCATGGAAGACCGATAGAAAAGTAAACAGAGTGAATAAGTGGAATGAATACTTGATTCAGCTTATGATACCGTGGTTGCTACTCGTGAACACCCAAGGGGAGAACCCCTGAGGGGTGTATGAACAATGTGCGTTCTTTGTTAAGGTAATCTGCCAGAGACTTCGACAGAAAAGACAGAAGAACGCGAAAATACTATTTCTGTTCTGGAAAAGACGGAGTATATGACTCAGAATTTAATTTTAAGTGGTCTTACAAGTCAAGGTAGGGAAGATATTAATATATGTCCGTCAGCAAAACAGATGTGGGATACGTTGCATTCGATATATGAACTGATGACTGAACTGCGACAGGATATGTTTTTCAATGAATTCTTTGGATTTAAAGTAAAAGAGCGTAATGATAGAAATGCCAAACATATTGCGTAGCTAGAGCTTCAAGATGAGGCGCGGAAAGAAGACAAGGTGGAGCTTCCAGATTCTTGACCTTAAAATTGCAATCTTTACACATTACCAGCAGAATATTCGAAATCATTAATGATTCAGAGGTTGCTTCTAAAGAATAAATACAATCTCTTCGTGAACGCCTCGTTAATGTCGAAAAGTGCTTACATGGGAAATATAGGTTGATTGATATTTAAATGGAACATCTGCATTGATGTCAAAAGCTCAAAATATAAAAAAATTAAATAAAACGTGACCTAAGTGTTTCAAGTGTGGGCCCTACAATCAGATTAAGAAAAATTATTGCAAACCAGCTAAGGAGTCATCTAGAGTTTATTCATAGAAAACAAAATAAGGTATTTCCTGTTATATTTATGTCAGTTCCAAGTGAAAAAGCTGTGTGGTATTTAGATTCGGGAGTCACAGCTCATGTCACCTAATTAATATTTGCTTGATTGTCTGCAAGAAAATAGAAACCTAATAGTGACAGTTGAGAATGATGAAACATTATATTCAGAGGGTATCGATAATGTTAACCTGGAAACAGATTTAGGCGAGAAAGTTGCAAAGGATATTCTGTACGTTCCCGATTTTAAAGCTAAATTGCTTTCTCTAAGTAAAATGACGGAAAATGTTGTATCCAAATCTAAAAAGTGCACAGTATATTCTACTAAGGAAAAAGATATCGTTACTATCAAAGGAAAATTATCTCTAGGTATTCAACAAGAAATCTGAACAAACGTTTTTGTCTATCGATCAAAGTAGTGACAGTAGGCAAATATGGTATAAACGTTTAGGACATTTAAATAGAATTGACATGGGCCTATTTAAAAAGGGTATGGTCAAATTAATTTCTTTCTGTTAAAACTTGACAAACAATATGTATCATACTTGAAAGGGAAACAATTGCGTTTACCTTTTGAAGTAAGTAGAACTCGGGAGTAAACAATTTAGTTGTAATGTGGATTCAGGACTATCTCGGTAACCGTTCTCAAAAGGTAAAAATAGAAAGTAAATTTTCAAGGGAGGGTAAAGTAGCATCCGGTGTTCCTCAGAGAAGCGTTATTGGACCGATTTTGTTCTTAACGTTTGTAAATGATATATATTTGAAAATTGATAGTAAGTTGCGCTTATTCGCTGATCACTGCATCATATATAGAAAAAATTGAAGATAAGGATGACGTTTTTACTGTACAAAAGGATATAGACAATGTAAGCAATCGGGCAAAATAAAATAAAATGAAAATTAACTCGAAAAAATGTAATGGATCCACTTACATATAAAATCAAAAACGATATGATTCCAGAAAAAGTATCATGTAAATATTTAGGAGTAATTCTGAGACAAGATTTAGGATGGTCTGAACACGTCAGTTATATTGCGCGGAATGCCTGGAGAACACTTAATTTTGTCATGCGTACTCTCAAAAAATGTAAATTTGAAACACGAAAACTTGCTTATATTTATCTCGTCAGACCGATAGTGAAGTATGCGATTGCTTGTTGGGATCCTTATCGGAAGGGACAAATTCAGGACCTCGAACGAGTTCAAAAAAAGGCTCTAAAATTTATTAATCGCGAATCGAATTTAACAGATTGCATAGTTTTCGAATCGTTAGAAACTCGAAGGAAACGAGCTAGACTAGCAAATTTATACAAAGCTTATAAAAATGAACCCGTTTGGAAATATATATCAGAAAATTTGGAACAACCTACTGGAATAAGTAGAAAAGACCATTTCTTGAAATTTAAAACTAGTAAACAAAAAACAGACGTTGGAAAATTTTCATTCTTAAACTGAACAATTAGGGATTGGAATTCAATGCCTGCATCGGTTGCGGAGAGGATATCGGGCTCTTCATCTACTCACAAGGTTAGGCAAGTTCTGAAAGATAGTGTGTTGTAGTGTAGTTACAAAGCCAGTGTTTAGGGATGATGGGTAGGATAGTGATGTAAGGAGGGCAATAGGGGAGTCAGAAAGGGAAATAAGTAAAAGTGTGAGTGAAGTGATGTGCGCCTAAGTGATTCAAGTGTCTGGGTCGGTTTCCTAAGTGTAATTATTAAACATATTTTTTAGAGTTCGGTTCACTCATTATGTAATTTAGTTTGAATACTTTAATTTAATTTTAAATTACCTTAAGTAATTGAATTTAATTTTAAATTACTTTGAATAAATTGAATTTAATTTTTAATTGCTTTAATAATTGAATTTAAGATAAATTATTTAAAAAAATTAAATTTAAGATAAAAAATTACTTTATTTTTTTAACGAATTAAATTATGAAATTTAGTTTTTAAATGGTATGATATTATATTTTTAAATACATTTCTCATCTTAATACTTTTCTTATTTTTCTTATAATATTTTTCTTATAATATTTTTCTTATTTTAATATACTCTTATTTTAACACATTCTTATTTTAATTCATTTATGATTTTGTATATCCTCGTTTTATTTTTGTTGTTGTAATTGTTGTATATTGTTGATGTATATTTTATGTATTGAATTTCTGTCACCAGGCATGACAGCCCAATTGCAGTAATAAAATTATTATTATTATTATTATTAACAGAACAGGTGTACAAAACTAAACAGAAAAGAAATTTAAAATTGTTCCCTCGCATAATGGCACAGAATTAGATATCAATGAGCTCTAGAACCATCTAAGACAATGTAGAATACGTCATCAGCTCACTATTCCATACAACTCAAAACGGACTAGCTGAGCGAACCAATAGAACGATGGTTGAAAAGGCAGGATGAAAACTGTAAATTGCGATGAACGAATGAGGGCCCGAGAAGTGAACACAGCGACTTATCTTGGTTACAGATCTCACAGAGAAATTGCTGAACAGAAATAAGTTTGGGGTGGATAAGTTATGAGCTAGAATCATTTAAAAGTTTTTGGCTGTATCGCGTAATCACAGATTACAGAAGAATATCGGAAGTGGGACTCAAAACGTTTCTCCCCGATTTGTTAGATATTGCGAGAGAGCAAAGGTTCTAGACTGTTTGATCCAAGAAAATCTATAAAAATAAATTATCAAATCAAGAAATGTAGTATTTTTAGAAATTAAATTTTCATTTGATGAAACTGAGAAGCCACCAGAAGTGATCCAACAACAGTTTGTTGATCCAGTAAATAATGCAATGTAGAGAAGATAAATGTATTTCTGAGTCCAATCTATCCGATGATAAAGCATCTATAACATCAAGTGAAGATACATCGTTCCAAGAGTTTCCTGACAATAATGAAGGCGCCACCAACTCACCAACCACAAAACCAGTAATGGAGAGGAAGCTGTCTGCGAAGTACTCTGACTGCATACTTTACCAGTCGTCTCTTTCCACTAGTGTCCCTGCCACCTACCGTGAATCGATGGCAAGTGGGGAGTAGAATCAATGGCAAGCTGCTATGAAGAAGGAGATGGATTCACTGAAGGAGTATTAAATGAGTATTCCAATGAGCAGACTTCAACAACTTTGAACACGACTTCAGAGTCGAAATATGACTGTGTAATGAATCGTTTCAGATTAAATTAAGGTCTCTAAAATCAAATATAAAGTAAAAGTGAAATTTAAGATGTATTTTATGAAACAATGTTGTAAAACACGATTCATTAAAAGTTGTTGTTTCATGGTTCCTTCCAAAATTCCTATTTCATCATTTGTCATCTTGTGGATATGCGAACGGAAACAAAAACCGATACCGAGAAAAGACGATTAGCCATTACCTTTTCTTGGCTTGAATTGGAATTCAAATGCTACATACATATAAATGTCATATTTAAATACATTCTCTTTATGTGTCATTCTCCGAGGCAGTCGGTCCAACCACAGAAACATGGCAATCCTGCGGCATAAACATCTCATTGTATCACATGATGTTCTGGAACCACATTTGGCGTCTCTCGTCAATCTTCCAGATCCACGACAAATCTGTTCAGTCAGGAGACCAGGATCCTTCTGGAGTTTTCTTCCAGCACACATATATGGAGAGGGCACATTGGAGTCAAAAGTTGAGACCACGGTGTCCCATTGATACCAGCTTCGTATCTGCTTACCTGTCTCGTACGCTATAAAATTACCTGCCTCGTACACTACCCGCAATTTGTGTTCACGTAGTACATCCTAAGTGGGTGAAAAGTAATACAGTTCATGATACAGATGAAATGTCGATAAGCTGCTAAGAGGCGACTGGGTCTACACCATATTCCTTATCGACAAGATATTCATAATTTAAACAAGCCCTTTCTTTTAAGGGTGAAATAATGGAAAGTGTCCATAACTTAAAACTTATTATTTCTCGACTGCCAATCCTCTTGAATAGAGGAATCCATAGAAGAACGTGTTGGATTGGCTTCCGATATGTCCCTTTGCATTTCATCACCTCTGCACCCGGTGACGAAAAAGCTGTTGCACTTCGAGGGCACGCCTGTTTGCCTCTGAGCAGCTTATCGAAATTGTGGATGTCCCAATATCCTCAGACTGTTCACAGACAAACTAGCCGTCTTTAATTTGAGTAGCAGTATAAACTGCACCTCCTTCCACCTACTGAGGCACAATTTACTTCGTAGCTGTATTGAGACAGTACGTTTTATATGGTTGATTTTCTTGGCTTTTTATTGTTCATGATATTTTTGTCACTGAGGGGTTTCAAGGATTGATTTTTTTATTAAAAGTTAAATCAAAAATAGACTATAAGTAATCCAAAATTATCGCTTGCATTGTCAGGTGATATAATAAGGTTAATTTTTGTGACCTCTTATATTCATGTACTGTTTAAACATTTTTGTTCCTGTATTGTGTAAATGAAAGAAATTTTGACAAAAAATTACATCAATGTGTAGTTTAAATATAGATCCAAAATTGACACAGGTCTTTTGTGGCAGTTTAATGTAGATAATTTTTGTCTATCTATTGTTAATGACATTTTTCTATCTGAAGGACATAAGTAATAGAATTTCATTTTCAAAATGACATCAACATGAAGTCTAAAAGTAGTCCGAAAATGCTGTATGTGTTTTGAGCTGGTTTCATTTGGTTGATTTTTGCCTCTTATTGTTTATATCATATTTGCATCTAATGGGTCAAAAATATGAAAATTTTTGTTAAAATATTATATCAACATATAATCTGAAATAAGTTCAAAATTTTTGCATGCATTGTTAGGTAGTTTTATTAGGTTAATTTTTTGACCTATATAATAAATGTATTATTTACACATTTCAATTACTATAGTGTGTAAATGAAAGAAATTTTGGTTAAAAATTACAGTCTATACATAGGACAAAATTACTGCATGCATGTTAAGGTGATTTCATAAGTTTAATTTTTTAAGTATTTTATTCTTTAGAACATTTTTGCTCCTGGAGGGTTAGAAAAATGAAATAAAGAAAAAAAAACACATCAATGTTTAAAAGTACTGTAGGTATTTTGAGCTGGTTTCATGGGGTTGATTTATTTTTGCCTTTTATTGTTTATAACACATTTCCACCTGATAGGTCCAGTAAATGGAATTTGTTGTTTTAAATTACATCAACTTGTAGTCTATAAATAGTCCAAAAGTTCTGCAAGCATTTTGAGACGTGAAGTTGCTTTTTTTGTTAATAATAATTTTTAATTACCGGAGGGCATATATGATGGAATTTTTTGTTAACAGTTACATCAACATGCTGTCTCAAATTTGGCAATTTGAATGGTAATTGTTATGGTGTGGTTATCTTTTTTCTTTTCATTATAAATAATTTTTTTGTTTCTGGAGGATAAAAATGAATTGTTAAAAATTACGGCAACATATAGTGTATAAGGAGTCCAAAATTACAACATGCATTTTGAGGCAATTTATAAAGTTGAATTTTTTGACCTCGTATATTTGATGTATTGTTAAAAAACCCCTAGTAAATGAAGGTGTAAATGAAGGAATTTTTGGGCAAAAATTTTGTCATTGTGTAGTTTATAATTAGTCTCAAATTATCTCATTGTTGCAATTAATTTGTTTGAAGTTTTTCTGGGATAGTAGTGTTATCTTGAGTAAAAGTTACTTCTACAACATATGTGGAGTAATATGGTTCTACGTTCATTACGTTTTTGACTTATTCATTGCTTGTATTTGAGTGAATAGGTCTCGCTGTCATTTCATTCATTCATCTTCTGAATTGAAACAAAAGAATGTCTTATCATTATGGAATAATACGTGATCGCAAAAGCGAAAGCATAAACAAAATATTATTGCAAGTATCATTTATTTGTATTTTATTCGCTAATGCAACATTATTAGCGGCACGTCGTAGTGATCGGTTGTACTACGTGGAGTCAAGGAGTAACTATATAATGAAACTCCATTGGTTAGATAGTGACTGCAAGAGCTAAAGGTATCCCCTCCCCTGAAGACAATCCTCAGCATATACTCGGTCTCCGAAACGCAGTGAGTCTGTTCACAGCAGAGCGCAGCGACGTGAAGTATTACGTCAATTGATAGAATAGCATCGTGGAGGGTTCGGGTTATGGGTTTGATATTTCGAAGTGACATATTGCTAGTGAGGTGTCAGTGTTAAATTGTATTGCTGTAGTGGATTTAATAGACTCTCAATCAGATTTAATAATGTTTTCTGGACTTACAAACCAAGTGAGTAGCTGGATGGGAGGTCCAGCGAAGAAGGAAGGAGACTTGCAAAATCCTCCAGAAGAAAAT
Source organism: Laupala kohalensis (assembly GCA_002313205.1). Classification (NCBI taxonomy): domain Eukaryota; kingdom Metazoa; phylum Arthropoda; class Insecta; order Orthoptera; family Trigonidiidae; genus Laupala; species Laupala kohalensis. The sequence continues at coordinate 155,988 of NNCF01128935.1, read as the reverse complement.
GTACCATCTCCTGTTGCCGATATTGACACCAGTAGTAATGCGGACGGGGATAAAAAAGATATGAGGTGAGCATTGCTAAAGGGGAATTGCTCCCGAATATTAATTCTTTTGACAGTTGTGCAAATAACGATGCATACGTAGTTACGTGCCAACTTCATGAAGGAATGAAATGTCATGGCAATTTTTGGCATATTTAGTGCAGAGTTATAGTACGAATGAAAACTTATAATTTTGTCCGGTATAGTTTGCCCATAATAAATGACGTAGATAAATGAACTTGATAATCATTGATTTCTTTGAAACTATTATAACGGGAAATTGTTGTATTAGAAAATACAATCTTGCTTCACTGTTATATTTCAGTTTCACCACAGTAGCAAATGTATACGTTTGTGTGTGGTTTTCTTGTGTAATTCTCACTCTATACATTTGTATATTGCTACTCATAATATATTTTTTATATGATATTCCATCGTGTATTTTTATGGTGGTTGTAGTAAAACTTAAAGTATTAAAAGTTTGTTGAAAGTAGTTTGGGTGACCATTAAAATGAATAAATGGAATAATTGGAGGGAAGTTTTTATTTCCTTTGGGAAAAATATAAAGGTAACTGAAGTGGAATTCAATTTTATCATATATTTAAGAGGAAGATATTGAAATATTCAGTTATAATTCCATGTCCTATTTATTTTGTTTAACATAAAATAAAAAATTGTTTATCAAAAAAGTGCAAATGTGGTTTCAAAACAGCATTAAAGAGTTTTGATGAAATGCTTTCACTTTCACAAAGGTATTATAATAGAATGACATTGGTTGATAACTTTTGTAGACCTAAATGAGTTTGTTTTAGTTTCCAGATTTCCATCCTACATTGATTGAACTTGATTTGTGGTGTATTGATTCAAGAGAATTAGTATTAATAGTTGTTTGGAATTACAATTTCTGAAATGCATAAGCATAGATTTCAAAACCTTATTAGAATATTTTTCATACTGTTACATATGTGTCTTTTTCATAAGATATATTCTGTCATCAAAATATTGTTTCATGCATGAACAGGTATGTAATGTTTCTTGAAGGAAAGGACAAACAATAAAAATTTTCAGGATATCAAAGATCATGAAATACGCTAGCAGAGGTTTTCTAAATTCAGAAAATTTTTATCCCTTTAAAAGGTGCAACAAGATTTTATGAAATTATATTTATTAAATTCATATTTCTTTCAATATTGAAGGGAATAATGATCTGTGAAAGAATTTTGAAAACCTGGAGAGAATATGTTGTATTGCTAGTTGAGTTAGCATGAATTGATTCATTATACTCAATATATCCACTATGTGCAAAGTGTCGGTATGCTGTCAATTTGATGAGTCATCAATGTGGCTTTATGTGGTAACCCGTTTTTGTAAAGTATTATTTATAATTGCAGTACAACCTCTGATTTCCAAAATAAAGCGTAAGGGAAATTTCAAATTACCGAATTTCATACGGATAATGGTAGGCTTTAAACTCTTAAAAACAAATTGCAAAACTGTTGTTAACTGTTTTAATATATTTTACGATCATAAAATAATTTTCTGGTGTTCTTTATATTAAGTTATCACACCAAAGAAAATAGCCTAAGTAATGTATCAACTAGAAACTAACATATGTGTTTCACAAGTTACTAAAATGAGTTTAAGGTAGCAGAAGGGGGATGAAATAGTAGTTTGAAGATGTCATAAGATACACTTGCTAAACTATCCTAGCTGAGTGTGCATGTGGCTTAGGAAACATTCTGCAGTAAGCTTGTGTAATTTCAATTGTTTAGAATATATAATTTTTGCTTTGTAGGCTATTAGTTTACAGTACATCTTTTTTGAATTTTCCATGATTTGTTTGAACTATTGATTAAATCAATTATCCAAACCAGGTGTCATTTTAGTTCCTGTTTAAAGAAGTAAAATTATGTTTAGTTGCAATTGTTAAATATTTGGACTCTAGTTGTTCAGATGAAATTTATTATTAGAAGTATTAAATCAATTGTTCAATATCTAATTTATTTTATAGATTACAGTACAGTTATCCTAACGTATTTGTTTGTTTTTTAGTTCATAAATTTTTTGCTCTGAAACATCCCTTAAAACATTTGTTTTACTTTTATTAATAGCTTTTGTAATATTAGATTACTAATAATATTTATGACAAAATATTCGATTGAATATTGGTATTTATGTTAATAAAAGAATTCAAATTAATTTTTTACAATTTTTGGGGTTCAGTAGAGATTTTAACTTTAGAATATTACAGCTATGTTAGTGTTTTTTAATTTATTTTTCTATGTTTTATGGCAAGCTTCAGGCCATGTTGCCTGGTCTTCCATTTAACTGTGACTTGGGTAAGGGAATTGGGAAGGAGAGATGTTGGGTTGATGATACCAAACCAACATTTGTCTGGAGTAGGTGAGGCAAACTGCAGCTGGAAACCTCTCCTAATTCGACTGAGCATGGTTTGAACCGCTCTACTGCTCTCAGTGTCGTGGAGGTGAAGACCTTACCTCTAGACTCCTGCTATTAGTGGTCCGATCTTAAAAGAAATGATGAGACCTTAAGGTTTGTCAATTCTGGTTTGGTTTGGGTCTCTGGAGTTCTTGATTTGTTGAAAGGTACTATTGTTGAAGTTGGTGTAATTTTGTCTGGATTTTGTTTTCAGTTATATATTTTGGGAACTTAAAATAATTATATAATTCTATATAATTCCCTGCCCAAGAATATAAAAGATATTATGAAATTGAATATCTTCAAATCCGCGGTTAAAAACTACCTCCTGCACCAGTGCTTCTACACTGTAAAAGAATTTATTGATTTTAACAAAAGTTAAATTCGTCTTGTGCTTTATCACGCCATTGCTGTAGTACTTTTTAAACAACTTATAACAATTTCAAAAACTATTTTCTTGCATGATTGTGTTGTCTTATGGCTCATATTAATTTAGTTTTATGTGTACTCAACATTGGCACGTTTGTGTACATAAATTCTGTAGCCCCATCCTGGCCCGGGTTTTTCTCCGGTTTTCCTTCGGGTAGGCGGATTTATCATACAGGTTCTCTAGGCTTTGTCTAGGGGCGGGTCTATTGTAACAATAAATCGTGAATTTAGTGTTATTTCAATTTTTAAGCACTATACTCAGAATAATCTATAGTTCGATAATAACTTACATGTAATTTTTTGCTTAAAATTACAAACATATTGACATTCTATTAGTATTATAACTCGCAGCTAACTTTTTATCTTATCTAGGAATTTTTGCTGAATTTTTTGAATCCGCCTCTGCCTTAGGGCCCTTGATCGGAATTGATGGGATGGTCCCTTGCTTGCTTCCGGAGAGTAAATTAGTTTTTTTTCCTCCACGTGGTCATACGCAGTTTGTACTGTTTTTTGACAATAAATTTATTATTATTCTAATTTTTTAAAAAAATTATCAAAGTATTGATTACTGAAGTTTTATAAAGTGCAAATCTGTTTAATGGCATTTAAATAAATATTATATTTCAACGGAAATTTAATATATCCTTTTCTTGATTTGTTATTCCTATTAATCAATATTTAATTCACTGAACGTACTTGTACCATGTATTTCTGAATTTGATAATTTAGCATGAATTTTCTTAAATTATTGTGATAATAAAATAGCTACATTATTGTCAAAAAAGTTTATAACTGCTCATGACAACATGGAGAAAATGCTTTCTGGTCTTTTTTACCATTAAGATGCACATATTCAATTGCAACAATGTTTTCTATTTTGAAGAGCTGGAATGTTCTTTATGGGAGTGAATTTTGAAGTGGGCTCTGTGCATGGACACTTATTATAAGACTCTTATGACAAACCATCGAAATAATGGGACAAAAAGTCCAATCAACAATTATATTCAAGAAATAGAAAGAACCTGATAATTCTGAAGTAATACTTTTATATGTCAAGGTTTGGTGTTGGTAGTATACACATTATTGTATAATGATGTAGTCATACTATCCAATTTTTTGTTATTTATTAACTTGTAAAACCTTTTCAGCCACATGGTGGCCATCATCAGTGCTGTAACAAAAGTAAATAAATATGTATAAAAGCAAATGTGTGAATGGTGTATAAAAATTGTTCATATTACAAAATTATTTGTCTATAGCATTGCATGGTATATTTATTGGTCGAGTATGTGTATGACACAGTGAAATAGCATGGTTCCTTGCTTGGTTCTTCACTACAATAAAAAAATAAAAATTCCAATTGTGTTATATTACAAAAATATTTTTTAATTTTTTATGTTTTAACATAATCAAATTGCTCATCATATGAAAGTTTATAAAACAAACTAGAGAATGGCACATATTTCAGAAGTTAAAATTTCTCTCTCTTCAGAATTATTTAAGATTTCAAAATATGGCATGAATTGCACCAATTGCTAAATTTTGAAGATTAATAACAAAAAAATGGACACTCAGAACATTTCAAAATATCGTATTTTTCATTTAAACCGATAGTATGTCCAATGTACAAAAGATATCCAAATTTTAGACATTAAATTGTTGATTTCACATGGAATGATCAAATATCTATACAGCTGATATGTTAACAGTAAACAATAAAATAAAGTATTCAGAAAATGTCTGAGTGGGTCAAATCTTGAAAACCTAAACCTTAATAGTCATGCAACTAATAAGGTAAAGTTTCCAATATTGATGTTATTTATCTGCCAGAATATCATCTTGATACAATGTTCATTTAACTATTGTTTCAAATAATTATTTTAAAAACTAACTCTTGTAATTATAAAAGAGAATTGTGATATTCCAACTTTCTTAATTTCATAAACCTTGAGTTACAAAAATATAAGCGGATACATCTTCATTGAAAGTTTTGTTCAAATGTACTTTTATATTATTATTATTATTATTATTATTATTATTATTATTATTCAAGTTATTACCATGAACAATGATCCTCCTATATAAATTAGTATTTCACAATTTTAAAATGTCATCTAAGTAAATAAATAAATATATATCACAATGTGATTCAAACATGGTAATTTTACAGCTATCGTACAAAAGGAAGATTGTGTTCTAGACAATATCCTAAGGTTTTGGTAAATAAAGAATATATTTTTACCATTATTTACGTAATTATATGCTCATTAATAAATATGTTTTCGGTTAAATGGTAAATTTTGTTGGATCCAGTTAGTTTTAGTAAACGCGTTCGCCAAATCCAATGACTAACAAGCGGATCCCTGCCAATGCCTACTGATACTACATGACTGATAACTGAAATAGTGACGTAAGCACATGCAGTCCATTCCCTACAGTATTCTCTTACTCGGAATAATTAGTTCCTTTAACACGTTTCCTTAGATAACGATAAAATGTTTCATTATATGATATATCAATAAATGGTACTATTGATTACACATTTCAGTTTACTTTTCGGATAAGAAAAATCATAATGCGTCTCGTGAATAAACGTGACAAATTTTAAGGGTTCATGACGACACTTTTTTCGAGGTTATTTCTTGCATTGGAGATGTTTGTAAGTTTTTCTCACCAACATTTTCTAACTTTCATCAAATGACTCTCATAGATTTTCATCCTTATCATATCAATTGGTCAGATTTCTGCCCAACCAACGAGTGAGACTTCTTTACTTTCTAGGACCGAAAATGTGGAGACTATTTCTTTTGTGTATTGTCTAGTCATCTAGTATGAGGTAGTGACAAGAAACAAAAAAGATTGAGACTCTTTCGAGGAATGACTGATTTTCTCAAACAGTCAGCCCTATGTCTAATGTGACAGGACCTTGAATATTCGATATGAGCTACGTCGTACCAACTTTTATAATACGAAGGTCTGTGCCAAAGTATTGAACTGTTCACTAAAATTTCTTACTGGTGTAAGACGGGATAACCAGGTATTAACATGAAAATTAATAAAATTTTAAATGCATTGTATCACGTAATAATATTTCCCAAACATTAATGTAGGTTGTTTACAATTGACAACTTCATGCTTTTCCATTTACCACAAAGGAGTCACTTCTAAATGAATAAAATTATACTTTTATAAACTTATCTTTTAAAAAGTTTTGTGATGACATGACACAAAATATTTTTATTGTGAATATTGCAGCACAATTGAAGCAGGGAAATTTTGTTGTTTCACAGCTTTCTTTGTAATTGATGAACCACATATCTCAGCTCGGAACACTGTAAAAAAATTCTCATATTCTGGAGAAATTAGTTTAGAACTGTAATATTATTTAAAAGAACATTAACAAAAACATTGAAATGCACATAATTTAATTATTTTACAGATAGAAAAACGTAGGCACAAATGACAGTCAAGTATTATGAATGTTGCACTATATTCTTTCAAAATAGCTCTCCGCTCACCTGGCATATTAACAATTTTCACTTTCATAAAATCTCAGTATGACTATGAAAACAAAATTTCTTATATTCTTCTTTGGAGGAGTGACGTAGTTGTATTGAAAGTTGCAAAAGCTCGGTTCCAAAACGTTCTCTTTCTTCTGCACTGTCTCTCGATCTCCATGGAGTAGAGAAGTACAGTTCGGAAGTATTACTGGAAATGTTCCATCCCGAAGCTTAATTCTTTTTAGTAGAGCTTGAAGTTTCCTACAATTTTCATCGAAGCAACTCAGATCTGAGTGTCTTCCGCTCAAAAGTGATCTTTGAAACCTAAAAAACAAAAATTGTGACAATTGTAGTGCTCAATATTTTAGGTTAAGTTGCATTTCAAACCACCTCTGTGTTTTTAAGGATAACAAGAGAGACACTCGTGTAAAGATTATTATGAATTCGAATGTATACTTTTTTAAACATAAATTCGTCAAGTATCGATCAAAACTCTTATCCCTGTTACTATATTTCTTACGTTTCAAAAATCGTATCATATTTTTGATATAACATGTATCTATTATTTAAAATCTATGTGAATAGAGGAAATATGTTATTGCAATTCAGCATTCCTTTTTTTACCGAAATAAAATTTCTTACCTTAGGAAGCGCATAAGAAATAATTTTCGTCCATTTACTATGTGGGTTTTTGTTCTTTGGAAACCCAAAAGCAGATACTCCTATAAGAACCATTATATTTGGAAAATGAAAAACCTGTTTCTTTTATTGTATCGTCCACTCTTGCAAGAGAATAAGTTAAAACGCTCCATTTGCTTCGTCACATTTTTATTTTCGCCATTACCACGCTAGAACTGCCTATCTCGTCAGTGAATTACTCGTAAATAGAATTTCGTTGTCTTTGAATCTTTGTGTGTTTATTGACATTAGACCTAAACCTTTTATTTTAAACCTTTCATCAATTTATGAAATTATACGGCTTACGATAGTCAGACAGGCGTATTAAATATTCTTCAGAATTTTCTTGTGGTAGTAGTCATGTTTTCAGTAGTTCTTCCTGTGCTTGCTTTCAGTAGTCCGGTGTCTGTGTAGGTAGTATTTCTTATATGTGGTAGACATGTAGTATTTCTTATAAGTAGGGAATACTCAGTGGGCCAAGAAGGTCACGAACGAAATGTGAGAGTCACAAATAAAACCCTTCCAAATTTCAAAAGCCAATTTTTTAAACCACCCTAACTACCAACAGTACTTTGATCGTAGGCACCCGCCCATTCCGACGATATTTTGTAAAAAAAATTGGTCGGGACACCCTCCTATTTTGTTTTATGTCGCAAAATACGACCAACATAATTCAGGTTTTAAAAATACTGCTTTTTTTCGAGACTTTTAAGCTTGGTAGCGACACGTAAACTACATTTTTTAAATATGAAATTTATATGTAAACCTTATATGTAGACATAAGACGGGAGAATACTCCGTCCAAATTTCAAAAGATGATTTTTTAAGAGCCATCCTATTAAAGGTCTTCACGTAGCACCAGCTATTGTGTAGTCAAAAAGTCAGCCAAGAGTGTGTGGGAAAAAATATAAGTAAAACTATTATCTGTGTTAAGATAAAGGCTGATTTACAGTTGTTAATTGTAATATTAATTTTGAAAAAAAATTGATATTCATACTGTTTTAGAGAATACTTTCTTTTATTTAATTAGTAACATGTTCATTCGAAAAACGCAGAAGAAAATTGAACACTTATTTTGAGACAGTGGAACGTGAAGAAATATTACGTAATCTGTTAGATAACCAAAATTGGCATGTGTTACATAATTGACATTTTTAGATATTGTTATTCTTAATAATAACTAGGTTAAGAAGAACCTACGTGTTTGGTCCTAAGTTGGGTAGAAAATGCTATATTTTTTGTTTCTTTAAGTGTATGATCCTGTACGATATCTAGATTACCGAACTACAAAAGCTATATATTGAGAATCACATGTTTGTAAATTATTGAATTGTCTCTACCTTATTATGAATTTGAAGTTTTGGAAATTTTTCTTTATTTAGTACTCTCGTATTTCTCGTTCTTATTTCATCAAATTTTTACCATTCTTGTATCAAGGTATTGTGACCACCCTATCGCGGTGTTGCGAGTTCTTGGTCTATCACTCTTGTTTTCAGAGATCTTCAGCATTTGGTTTTCAGAGATCTCCTGCAAATGATAATGTCATTTTATAGAAGACATTATGTATTTTCACAAGCAGTTTTCTCATATTTTACTGTTTTTTATTTTGTAATAAAATATTTTCTTTCCATTCCACATCACAATTAAAATGACTCGCGCTCCTCTTATGAGAAAAAGCAAATGAGAAGGATGAGCGGTTCAATAACAATAGTAATGGCTAATTTTTGCCGTAGGGTGAATGGTAAAAATTAAAGTTAAGTAATAATATTGTTCTACAATAATTTTTATTATTTCATTATTATTTCATTTAATTGTCGCGTGTTGCCTCATGGCACCAGAAATGTGACCCATATGCCCCTCGGGGGATTAGTTTAACATGTTAAGGGCTCTAATGTCCTTGACGTTGGCGAGTCCTAAAACCCAATTAAAAACAAAAACGTTGATCATGTCTGCTGTATATTTTGCCCATTTCTTCCATTAACGCATACCTGAAAATGAAGTACCTTCTTGCATGTCCCCCTATTAAAGTAGGGAAACCAAGCATTTCGCAGCTTGTCCATTGTTCAAGTATGAAAAGTCATAATTCGCTCCATGAAAAAAAAGAAGAGAACCTGTTTGCATAAATAGATTTTCTTGCAGAAAGATCCTTTTCAAACAGATTTTTTTCTTTTAATTCACACTTACTTTGATATTCAATGACTGTACTTTGATATTCAATGACTGCAAACCACCAAATTCCACCACAGATGGAGAGTTGATTCAGTCAAAAAAGAGCCGAAGAAATAGGGAAATCCTTTACGAAGGAGTACATAATTCTTGAATAGCAGTAAAGTACGGGCTGTCGCTTTACAGGCTGTCGCTGATAACACCCATATTGAGTGTATTGATACGACTTGATCTGTTTTCCAGTGGGGAGCAAAATGTGTACTTGACAGGTGCAGTTTGTTTTGAAATATTTTTTAAATGGTCTTCCATTCTATTAAACTTCTAATCTCTTTCATACTCGATCATTATGTCAATTTCCTCTTATAATCAAGGTAACCCACATTATGACATAGCTATGTGATTTACGGGGTATATAGAAAGTATATATACTGAGTATTTGTGAGAAAAGATGCATTGCAAAAATTTGACGGAAATATAACTATTTTGATTTTAGGGGTCTGAAACCGAAAAAGTTTTCCGTGGAGTATGTATGTCTTCTATGACTGGAGGTTTGGGTAAATTATATTTTTATTTTGTATTGTGAAAGTATCTATCGACCAATATTTTCTAGCATTTTTGAACTTTTATTTAAAGTGTATTTCGCATGGATTATCAAGTGTCATTTTCTTTAATTTCTCAAAATTGGCGTCTATGATTTTTGAAAACTTAATGTGACGACATTTGTGCTAACTTTATAGTTTTACATTCGATATCTTGTAAAAGTGTGTTTAAGCTTATTGATTGATGTACAATTTATTAATACTTTCTCGAACTTCTTCCTTCACTAATTCAATCCTTTGCATACACTTCGATTTCTCCAGAATGAGGGATCTACCGGAAGAAGCTGCCATAGTTCACCTTCCTCTATAAACTTTCAGCCGTACAAGAAACAAGATAAAGCATTTTCCTGGATCTTCTTCTTCTTTAAACCTGTAGTTCCTTGTTGGAACATAAGGCAAGCAAAGGCTTTCCACCGGACTGTTTCCTGTAACAGCTTTCACTTCATGTTTTTCCAGCATTCCCGATCTCTTCATAAATTGTCCTCACCCATGTGCCTGGTGGGCGGCCTCTGCTCCTGTGACCCTGCGCTTTCCACTCGAGCGCATGTCTTTTTATGGCGTCTGCTGACTTTCTTAATGTATGTCCAATCCATCGCAATTTCCTCTTATGTATTAGTTGGGCGATGGGTTTCCAAAGTTCTTCGTTCCTTATTTTCTCTGGTCACCGTATGATGAAAATTCTACGTGAACAACAGTTCATAAATGTTTGAATACGGGTATTGATGTTATTATTCACTAGCCAGGTTTCTGCTCCGTACAAAAGGCAGTCCTCGACATTTGATCTACAAATTCTTAACTTGGTGTCTCGTGAAATATATTTGTTTTGTACCAAATGTCTCGGAGATTTGAGAAGACTATTTGCTTTATTTATTCTTTCAATGACATCTTGTGAAGCACCTCTAGTCTGTTACAACACTTCCTAAATAAACGAACGAATCAACCTGTTGATATTACGTCTTCTCTTTAGGGGTTTCATTGCGTTACTATTTAAGCACATTTCCTTTGTTTTGTTTACATTAATCTTTAATCCTGCTGTTTTCATTGAACAGGTGAATGAATTGAGAAGAAAACGTACGCAAGAGGTTTGTAGAATGGATTGAAAATGGGACGTTTATACGTTTTCTGTCCGCATTATTGTCACATTGGCATTGTTTGAATTGAAAGTCTCGCTTGACTTATGTCTCGTCTTTTGTTTTGTACTGCACGACTGTAACGTCGGCGCCAGGACATGTCATCAATTTGTGAAATATTAATATTTCTTTGCATTTTCCAAGCCGGATGCTTTTAAGAATCTTACAATAAGTGGCCAGTCGGCGCTAAGATGGACTTGGGATCCACTCTAAGCCGCTACAGTTATTGAGGTATTGTTTGAAAGGACACCTTTCACTTTTAAGGAATGCGGCCTGAGAGGTTGACCCAGCGATGCTCACTGGAATTTAGGTGTACCTGAAAAAAGAAGAATTCTACGAAGTAATGAATGAAGTACGTGCCGAATATAGAACAACGACAAAGGTGCCTGCAAGCGCTTCGGTGACGCCCCTGGCGGTTCGTCCTCTGCGGCGCAGTCTCTGCGTCCCTAGAAGCCAAAGGGGTGACCCAAACTGAGTGTTTGCAAGGTGTAGTGGCGAAGGCGTGGTTATTTGCTAATCACGTGTCTTCTTCTACTATATATTGGGAGGAGTGAAGATCCTAGTAGAGTCTTTACGAGGGAATGTAGAGATCCGTCAGCACTGAGATGTGACTGAGCTAAGACTAGGTCGCGGAGACCAGATGTTCGTTAGGCTGCTGCGGTAGTCTTAATGAACTCATTACTAGTTGCGAGGGTCGTAACTAGTACCAGTTAGTTGTTGGGGAAAACAACTTATATTTTCGAAAGATCAGATAACCTGAGGGTTTTTGTCTTGAACTATATTTAACCAAGTGTAATTAAAGTGTAATAACAGATTATTAGATGTATTCATGATTTTGGGAGTTTGTTTCTGTTGTAAATTCAGATTTCTAGTTAATTTGTAATAAATCATTATTTATTGTTATTACACGTGTGTTGGATTGCCTGGGAAACTGGGCTGACATTTTACAACAACTATATGCCTGGAGTTTTAGAGGACACCTTCCGCAACTGTTACAGTCCTTTCTGGATCAGCGTTCCTTCCGATACAGAATTGGAAGAGACATTTAGGATCTCCTTCAAGAGAACTGTGACCCTCAGGGCTCAGTCTTGAGTGTGACCTTATTTGCAGTGGCCATTAACAGCATAACATCTCCTGTCCAACACTCTCTTTTTGTTGATAACTTTGCCATCTTTTGCTCATTGCAGTGTTTCACAGGTGCGGAGAGACAAATCCAACTCGTCCTCAATAGATTAAACAAATAATAAAAAACGACTCGCTTTCGTTTTTCTGCTGAGAAAGCACGATGTGTTCTTTTCAGTAGGAGACCAAGTCTCCTGTCCGAACGTTATCTCGGCCTGGGGAACACCATTCTAAAATTCTATCCATTAGTGAAATTCTTAGTTCTTATCTTTAATCAGAGATTTAATTGGATTGAACATCTTAAAGACCTAAGAGCGATAACATTTAAGTCTCTGAATCTATTGAAGAGCCTGCATAGCAGGGAAGAGGGTGCTGATCGCTCCTCCTTGCTCCAGTTTTATCGAGCATTCCTAAGATCTCGGGTCGATTATGGCTGCGTTGTATATAGCTCTACTCATGCAAACTATTTAAAGAAGTTGGATAGTGTCCATCATGTAGGAATCCGACTAGTCACTGGAGCCTACTGTACTAGTCCCATGACTAGTTTGTATGCCGAGAGAGGCGAACCATCTCTTTACCTCCGGCGGCAACTACTCATGTTACGACACTTTTACCATGTGCTTACTTTACCCGACAATCGGGTACACAACGCAGTATTTTATCCTTTTCTCTTATCCACGTTTCTACAACAACAGACTGAGAGCAACCAAATCATTTGGATATCGCTCCAAACAAATTTAGGAAAATTTGATTGTACGCACAACTAATGTCTTAAATCAAGGTTTCAGTAAGTCTTCTCATTGGGCTTTGCATAAGCTGAAGATTAATTTTGATTTTCTGCATCATGACAAGAAGAATACTCCAGCTGCGATGTTGAGGGTATACTTTCACCTAATCCTCGACAAACACCGGACCTATATTCCTGTTTTTACAGACGGGTCGAAGCAGACCGATGGTGTCGGTTGCTCCGTGGTGTTCCCCCGTAAAACCTGTGGATACCGCCTTGGCGACCTGTGCAGCGTTTACATCGCAGTGAGCTACGCCATACTGAGAGCACTGCGATAAAGTGCTCCCGCGGATTAAATTTTCTGATTTGCTCTGTGCCCTTCAAGCAATTCAGACTATGTATCCAGCTGATAAACTAATCCAGAACATCCAGGATGTGTTTTTCTCGCTTCAAAGTGACGGAAAGAACGTAGTGTTTTACTGGATTCCCGGACACGTAGGAATCGAGGAAATGAGGAAGCAGATGTTTCCGCGAAGGCGGCATGCCTCAAGAATTTGTGGATGCGTGGATTTCTTCACGATTCCAAAAAGGGATCCCCTAAATTCCATCAAGACAAGGATTCTGAGTGTCTGGAACAATGAGTGGTTGGCTGTTGAAGGGAATGAGCTCCGACTTATCAAATCCTCTGTTAAGTCATGGAGCAGTTCCTGTAGTTCAGCCAGACACGAGGAGGTCTTGCTGACCCGCCTGCGCATAGGACATTGTCCTCTCACTCATAGGTATCTCTTACTACTTGATGATGAACCCGTTTGTGAGGAGTGTAGCTCTTCTCCGACAGTGCGTCACCTACTATGCAGAAAATACACGAGAATATGGAGACAAATTGGCCTGACTGCAGATTTACCAGCAATTTTCGGAAATGAAACGGATGATGTTAATAAATTATTGAATTTTATAAGTAGATCGGGGCTCCTTCCATAAGTTCTCGGGAGGGTTTAAATTTGCATTCTTTTCTCTTCCCTTCCTTCCTTTTATTCTTCCTTTCCGTAGTTTGAAAATTATAATTTTCAGCATTTATTTCATTTTCGATATAATGTATTGGGCAACTATTTCTTTTTTTTCCCTCCCATCTTTGTATTAAGATATTTGTTGAATTCAGTAGGGTTTTTTAGTGGGTATGGTCGAGGTATTCGGCGAGTCCCACACACGGGGAAGAGTCTCTACGACTCTTTCCTGTGGTGCTAAACTGCATTCCACCCCACCCCCCTTGCAAAAGTTCTTGACGTTGACGAGCCGTAAAGCCCCAATAAAGAAAATCTTTTTTACACGGTTTCGCCAAGGCAAACAACCCTTTTGGTGGACCCATTTAAATGGGTAAAATTATCATTTTCGTGGGCCCATTTGCAAGAGCGTAATTGAAAAAATTGCTCGACTGGCAATAATGTTTATGTCAAACACATATATTTTCTTTAACTTGTAATAAATAAGAATTTTTCTTCTTCAAAAAAGCAGTTGCAAATTGCGTTTTTCCTTAGGTGTATCTCACTGATTTTTTCATCTTGTGGTATTTTGTAGATTTCAAAAAAATATTCGACTAGTATTTTTTCTTTCGTGCTAATGCGGCCGTGGGTAAAAACAACCCTTAAAATTTACTCTGAAAAACACATTTTTGCTGTTTTCTCGAAAAATATTTAAGATGACCTAATCAAACCGTCATATTTTTACATTTTATTACACCTTTAAAATCATAAATTTTTTCTGCTAAGGGTTGCAACCCCTATTTTTAAAAAGGTAAAACCTTTTTTTACAATATTTTTCTGAAAAAAATTTCTCTTTTAAAGACGATAAATTTTAATCTTATTCAAATTGAAAGATAAAAGTAAATTAACGTTCACGTTTTTCAGGATTCTTGTGAAAATATCAATATAAGGGCGAAAACCACCCTTAAATCAACCCCATCAAGGTCATTTTTCTTTTAAATAATACCTTTAAAATTATAAATGGTATTTATGTTTTTGAGGTTGGTGATTACGAATGTAATGTCAAATTTTCAGTATCCAAAATGGCTGAATCAATATGGCGGATTCAAATAAAAAAACCATTTACATAATAAAAAATGATTTACCATGTAAGGTCCAGAATAAATTTCATGTTTTTTTTCTTTCGTTTTTTGGTAATTTGAAGTTAAAGAAAATTTGACAATTATTTTGTCTTTCGTACTAATTCGGCCTTATATAGATAAAAATTATAAATTAATTATAAAAATTTTAAAATTAAATATGTTATTTTTGGGCTCATTTCCTTTTTATTTTTTATTTACTTAAAATCGTTCTTGATATTAAAAGTATTAAATAGAAAATCCATAGTAATATTTAACAAAACTTTACTGACGATATTTTTTTAACAAATTTCAATATTTACTTTCTAAAAATAGTATTAATAATTCGTAATCAGTTATTATAAAAGCTTTTATGTTGTGAATCATATAACATTTTAAATCACTTTCAAGCATTAAGACGCCAGATTTTAGCATGTTATTTTCGTTTCAAATATATAATATTAGATATTATACACATAATTAGGATTCTCGAAAACATAAGTACTATGTATAATAAAACTGGTAAATATTGTTTGAATAAGAGCGCATTAATTTAGAGGTTGTAATTGAAGGATAGTTTTAACCCCCATTAAAGTCATTTTCTCAAAAATACTAAAACATCTCGACGAATTGCATAATTTCTTTAAGAAATATGGTTTATCTTTTAAAAAAATGGGAGTTGCAACTACTAGCAAAAAATACATGCATTTAAAGGTCTAATAAATTGTGAACAAGTGTCGTGGTTTGATTAAGTTATCTTGAATATTTTTCGACAAAAACGTGTTTTTCAGGGTAAACTTTAGGGGTGGTTTTTATCCATATACGGCCGAATTAGTACGAAGGAAAAAAACACGTGTCGAATATTTTTTTTAAAGCTTGAAATTACCAAAAAATGAAAAAAATGCTTGAAATTTATCTCTGGACCTTTTCTGGTAAATAATTTTTTGATTATGCAAATGTTTTTTAAATAATTTGAATCCGCCATATTGACTCAGCCATTTTGGGCATTGAAAATTTGACATTACATTTGTAATAATCAACCTCAAAAACATAAATACCACTTATAATTTTAAATGTATTATTTAAAAGATAAAGGACCCTGATGGGGTTGATTTAAGGGTGGTTTTTACCCTTTTATCTACGCATCCTCGCACTCTACACATCTGTCACATCAATGCACAATCTTAACTCGCGGATCATCGCATGGATGAAATTAACTTACTCTTCTTGTCGTCATTTCACGTAATTCTCGTTTCTGAAACTTTGCTAAAAGATAATAATTCTTCCAGTCTCGTGGATATTGATAACTACATACTACTCCGTAACGACAGAATCGGGGAGGTGGAGGAGTGGCCTCGTATGTCTCTTGTGAACTTCGTCCCAAAATTATATGTAAATCACCTGGAGAGTATGAAAAAAGACCGGAATTCATGCTTTTTGGGTAAATATGTTAAGAACTAAATGTCTTATAAGTGTGGTATACAGACCTCCAAAAGCAGGCCACTTGATTGATTTAAAAACTATCTGCTGTCACTTCCTGACTATCATACTATTTTAATGGGAGATCTTAATACAAATAGTTTGGACACTTGACACACACGATACCATACAACTCAATGACATGTTACGATATACAATATGACAATCTTTCCTGTCTCCTCGACTCATCACACATCATCATCACGCACAGTACTTGACCTAATTGTAACTAATAATCCGGACCGTATTCTGACATTTGGACAAACTTCCATATCAGGAATCTCAGACCATGACTTAATATACGCATCATACTCACTTCGCTCCCCGACTCGAGAGACGAAGTATGTAACTTTTTGAAGTCTCAAACAATTAGACATTAAAAATTAGAAGAATCCGCAATGACGTTGCCATGGCAAGATATAATTTATTGTGACACTATCGATGACAAGGTAAAAAGGCTAAGTGATCTATTAATAGATCTGTATGAATGTCATGCACCTCTTAGCTGTCTCGCGTGACCCGACCACCAAATCCTTGGCTTACTGATGATCCAACGAGACGCATCGCACAGACAATTTAAACGAAGCAAGACTAAAAACTTTTTAGCGATTACAAGATTCTCCGAAACAGAGTAAAGCAGGTGATTCGTAATGCAAAACTTTGACATTTTCACCAACTAATGAGGCAGAAAACAAATTTTGGGGAATTGTGGGTCTGTAAGAGCATTAGGAATTAAGAAAAAGAAAACGGACAGTCGTGACATAAATATTAGATTCGATGTGTTGCATGAACGTTTTATTTCTCCATGTTTACGTATATCTTCTGATGTGAAAGAGCGACATATTCATGACAACTTTTGTATAGAACGGGTCGATGACAAAAAATTCTTTTTCAGGTATGTAACTCCTTGAGAAGTACATAAATCCATCATACGAATAAAAACAAATGCAATTGGTTTCAATCAGATCTTACCGACATTAGAATGATTATCCCCCTATTACACATTTTATTACCGATGTGTTGCATGAACATTTTACTAACTGACATTTAACTGTTCCTTACAATCTTGCTCATATCCTTCTCAGTGGAATAGCTCCATTATCCTACCTTACCTAAAAAGAATCTCCCACCAAATGCTTCAGACTACTGACTCATTAGCATCTTGCCCACTATCTCAAAAGGACTTGAATTCCTAGCTCACCAACAGTATGCGACCATCTGAAACACCACGAACTATTTGACAGACATCAGTCAGGTTTTCGAAGAAGGCACAGTACGCAAACTGCCCTGCTTAAAGTAACTGACGATATAAGAAGAGCAATGGACAGAATACAATTGACCATTTTAGTTTTATTAGACTTCAGCAAGGCCTTTGACAGCGTCGACGTAGACATACTTGTATCCAAGCGTCGACATAAATATACTTGTATTTATGATGAGGTTCTTCATATCTTAGTAATCGTAAATCTTGTGTTTCACACGGAGAAAATCGATCCTCTTGGAGACAGTTAACTGTAGGTGTGCCTCAGAGCTCTATTTTGGGACCATTACTCTTTTCTATGTATATAAACGACGTTACGACAACCCTTAATCATACTTCTCATCACTTGTATGCAGACGACATACAACTATACTTCCACTTTAATCCAGACGAAGTAACTACAGCAATACTAAATAATAATGAATTAGAATCTGAATCTCGGTGAGCAGAGAATTGTGGACTGAAAATAAAATCCAGAAAAATCCCAGGTAATTCTATTAGGATACCGTAAACTTTTACGAAAAATAAACGAGAATAAATTACCACCCACAGAATTGAATAAAGTAACCATACCGTTCTCGTCAACGGTAAGGAACCTTTGGGTAATTATGGATGAAACATTGTCGTGGTCAGAACAAACCATTTCATCCTCTAAAAAAGTTTTTTCAACGAATACTCTTTCCAAATTTAAATCATTTCTCCCCCAACAAATGAAAATAAAATAAATAAATAGTCTCGTTATGCCCTATCTAGATTATTGTGATGTTTTCTGCGACCTAGGAGTACACCATCTTCAGGTAGCCCAAAATGCCTGCATGAGATTCGTGTGCAATCTGCAGTACTTTGTACCATATGTCTGCCTACTACGAGTATGACCAACTAACCTGGCATCGGCTTCATGAAAGACGAAACTTGCAATATGCTCTGTCTCCTTTACTGTACTCTGTCAACGGTTGAACACTCGTATCTCTTCTCTTTCTTCACTAATATCTCATCTCATCATTGCAGCAATACTCGTGCACAAGGTGATACCTCACTTGTCCTTTCTCTACATATAACTTCGATCTTCACGCTCTTTTATTTCGTTTCAGCAGCCCCCGTGAGTGGAATCTGTGACCTGAGAGAGTCTCAGATCATTGTCGACTCCTGGGACGTTGTCCAAGTTATATAATTAATTAATTTATCATTTTCAGTGTGATTCCTTTTCATTCTATATTCCTTTTATTTGTTTCTTTTATGTTTTTACGTATTTTAATTTTATTTTATGTATTATGTATGTTTATTTTTCTTTTGTCTCATTTTATTGTATTTTCATGTCTATATTTATTTCATTGTATTTATATGTATGTATATGATTGTTGGGTGGGTGTAAGAGAGGGCCTAATGACCCTAACCCTGCCAACAAAAATAAAACATTATTATTATATTGCAATTTTCGCAAGAATCCTGAAACACGACAACGTTAATTTACTTTTATCTTTAAATTAGTATAAGATTTAAATTTATTGTCTTTACAAGAGTTTTTTTTTCAGAAAAATATTGTAAAAAACTGTTTTACCTTTTTTTAAAAATAGGGGTTGCAACCCTTAGCAGAAAAAAATTTAAAGATGTAACTGTGACGCAAGTGGTAGTGAATCGACTGTTCCCTTAAACCTAGTGCTCATACGTTCAAACCTGCCTGGGGCATATTATTCTTATTTACTTTTGTGAATAGGATAATATGCCGCTTTGTACGTTGGGGCTGATTTTAACTTCCTTATTGCCAACTTTCTCAAAAGTTCATGAAAAATTCTCTATAAGCGATTTTATCTTGTAGACTTCTTATCTCGTAATAATGTTCTCTCAAACGATCAGCGCCATATTTTCTTTTTCAAATGATGCCCATTTCTCTTGACTCTGGAGATAATGAAGGAATTTTTCTTGATTTATCGAAAGCATTCGATGTAATCGACCACGAAATTTTTCTCTCAAAGTTGCATTCATACGGCATTCGACTACTGGCGTATCAATGGCTAACTTCTTACTTGAAAAGATAGGCATCAGCAAGTCGAATTTTCCCATGTAGAAAATAAAGAATTCCAGCATTATCTTTCAGAAATTTCTTGCGGAGTTCCCCTAGGTTCAATTTTAGGCTCTATCCTCTTTTTATTGCACGTAAATGATTTGTCTGTCATCCGCCGCACGTGATTGCAAAATGGTGCTCTTTGCTGATGACATATATTTACTATGTAAACATGTCAATGAGCAAAACGTTCTATCTAACCCCTCGTCTTGTTTTCATTCAAATCGTCACATGCTGATAAAGCAGTATTCATGCCATTTCGCAATAGTGTAACGAAATCTCTTTCTACTATTTCTTTCCATATACGAAACCCAAATTAAAATTGTCAAGATAACAAAAATTTTAGGGCTCAATGTTCAGGAGAACCTCAAATGGAATTGTCACATTGATAATCTGAATTCGAAACTAAGCTAATTGTGCTATGCATTCGGAATTTTTGCCAGCGTTGTAAGTCATCACGTTTCTCGCTGAGTATTTTGCAAAGGTTTATTCTCTTTTACAATACGGCATCATCGTCTGGGGCCAATCCACTCAGAGCATTCAAACTTTTAGAATCCAAAAGAGAATAGTTTGGATTATCTGTAAAATCTCACTCCCAAATTCCATGTAAACCTTTATTTAGATAATTAAATATTCTCCCTCACCCTTGCATATACATTTATGAAGTAGTCGTGTTTGTTAAGACAGAACTATTAAAATCCCACCTCTGCTATACGAGAAATAGTCTAGTTCACGGACAGAACACTCCTAATAACGCCAAGGAGGCTCATATCATTCAGGAATAATTTTGTATAATTCCCTTACAAAAATATGGAAAATATAAATAAGTTTAATCCCTTAAAATCCGCGGTTAAAAGCCCTTTAATGTGCTATTGTTTCTATAAGGTTAAAGAATTTACAGATTTCAATAAAAGAAGTTAATGATAATTTCAATTTCCTAATAAATATTGTTTTCCATATGACTTCGGATTTTATAAGTGATGCTAATATCTCTTATACTCTCTCACGTCATTTTTATAGTACTCTCGATACTTATTAAATTCCTTTTTTCATGCATGCTGTTTTTGCTCCTTTTATATTTGTAATTGTTTATTTATAACTCTTCTCAACCTTGACGCGGTTGTGTAAATTATCTCTGTAGCCCCATCCTGGTCCGGGTTTTTCTCCGGTTTTCCTCCGGGTAGTGTGGACTGTTTCTTGGGCGGGAATATCATTATTACCTTTGTTTTTTAACTGCAATTGTTTTAACTGCACAAATATCTACAATTTATTTTTGAATAATATGTGGATAACAACGTATTTATTAAATAATTTGTTTTATAAATATTAAATCCGCCATTACCCTTGGACTCTTGATCGAAATTGATGGAATGATCCCTGGCTTGTTTCCGGAGAGTAACTTAGTTTATTGCACCCCACGTGGTCATACACAGTTTTGAACTGCTTTTCGTCAATAAAGTTTCTGTTTTTAATTAATGTTCCTTTGATGGAGTATACGAAAAACAAAGATTCTCACGCCGATCGAGCCTCTATGCAACGATGAATAAAACTTGAGTGAAACGCAACAATGAATTCTTATAAAAGATTTCGAATGAAAGCCACGAAAACGTGAAAACGATTTTATCCCTTGCACCCACTATAGAGTGAAATATCGAAATATCCAAAATCTCGTTGCTAGATATTTAAATTAGCAATGTTGAGGTACAAAAATCAAGTTGATATATCGTGTTCGTGAAATATACCGAAAGGATAAAAGATTAAAAAGTAATAAAATAGGGGAAGGGAGTTGTTTTTGAAATCTCAATTAGACAATGCTATTCTCAGAGTCTCAGATTTATTTTTATCATGCTCGGATTAAATCTGTAGATTTGTTTAAAAGACATGTACACCCGCACACACCACCCGGTACTGTCTTCTTTAT
Source organism: Laupala kohalensis (assembly GCA_002313205.1). Classification (NCBI taxonomy): domain Eukaryota; kingdom Metazoa; phylum Arthropoda; class Insecta; order Orthoptera; family Trigonidiidae; genus Laupala; species Laupala kohalensis. The sequence continues at coordinate 134,339 of NNCF01128935.1, read as the reverse complement.
ATAAAGATTTACGAGATTTACAAGATCTATTTTCTATAACTAACCCCCTGTTCCCAACAGCCATTCCAGAGGTTTGTACAGATTTATTCTCCTCTACATTACTCTCTTCGTCCCGATTATTCAGTGTCACTTCTTCGTCACATTTACACTCCTTCCCGAGGGGAGAAGAGTGTTATCTCGTAATATAGCGTTTTCTCTTTTCTCCTATTTTAACGCAGTATTTTTCGAAGAGTTCGAATTTTTGTTAAAATTTCTCATTTTAACTGTATAATATGAGTTAGTTTTAGTTTTTTCCTCAACAATACATGACTATGACTCTTGTGGATTTTTCCGTGAAAACACATATTTGTGAACAAATCCAGTTACCCGGACATTTGATTATACAGACCTGGTTTTGTTCCAGTTGATCCGGATTATTGGAGTTCTACTGTATTTTGATGATAAACAGATGCTTAATGTCTTGAAGTACAAGAGCTTCCTTTGTTTTCCTTCTTCTAACAAATTATTATTCGATGTACGATTATTCCTTTAATTAGTTGAGTAAAACTGCACCCCCTTTTTACCCCATTTTTGCACCTAAAAATCCTGACCCTGCTCAATCTCATAGCATGTAATAAGACGACTTACTAATAACTTGTGGTACCATTCTAGCATGTAATACAATAGTATGTAAAACAATAAAAAAAATTAGTTTCATCTTGACTCAGTGTGTGCATAAGCACTCTATTATATTGTAACCACACACCACAAACCCAGATGCGGTGTGGGTATTTTGGTAGAAGCGGGATTCACTTAAATACCACAATTCCTATGGTAGTTTGCCGCTGCCACCAGCCCTTTTTCCCGGACAATTAAACACACGTGTAATAACAATAATTAATCATTTAATACAAGTTAAATTGAAATCTGAGTATTTACAAACTTGAACAAACTCTAAACATCATAAATACAAGTATAAATTTATCATTACACAGTTAATGCAATCAGAATGCATTGATTAAACACCTATAAATTCAGTGTTTACAATTATTTCGGAGTAACCCACCTAGGTTATCCGAACCTCCAAAATTACAAGTTGCTTTCTCAAATAACTGTTACAAGTTACGTCACTCGCAACTATTAGCAAGTGTATCAAAATTACCTCAAGAACTTTACAATGGTCTGACGACCAATACTAGTCAGGTTACATCTCAAGTACCCTGCGGACTCAACCCACACGTAAAAATCTTCGAAGATCCTCAGTCCTTCCAATATATACGGAAGAGGGAGTCACGTGACCAGCAAGTAACCACGCCTTCGTTGCCACAACGTGCACTCCAATCCTCTTGTTCACCCATCAGCTTTCGGAGAACGCAGGTCTGCCATTGTCTCTACATTCGGCGAAAATACTCCATAACATATTAACATTCTTTCTTTAGGGATTTTACCGACTTCGCCTCTGTACACATGGCGAGCAAGTCCCTTTCACAAAAATGGTATAATACAGCTTACATTCCTTAAGGTGCTTCGCCCCGGTCAGATGTGACGAACAAATGTACTTTCGCAGAAATAGTATAAGACAAGGGAGAGGCATGCGCTGATCACACGCTGCGGCCAGCATTCTTCGAGGGCATTCCTACCCTCCTCCCCGTAAAAAGCAGGGGAATGATCCACACAATGAATGGAAAGGTCACCTTTCCTCATCAGCGGCATCAGGCTAAGCTTCTCAATGACGCTCCCACTTCAGCGAAAGGCGTAAAAATTACAATTCACAAACGTGTAGAATGTCTTGGTTCTGATGTTACACACACACACATACAAAGCACACGTTTAATGTGGTTAATCACCCAGTTTCCTCCCTGTGAAAGTGCTGAAGTGTATGATAGAGACATTTATGTCATTGCCCGCGTTTTAAGCTTGAATGGGGCGTAACCCCAACGTGTGTCTGGGACTGAAACACCTGCGAGCTTCCTGGGGCGTAACTTCAAATGGCGATCTGGGGATTTCTAGCAAACGATTCATTGAAATAAGTGTAATCAAGAAAACGTGTTACAATGAACTGTGATATATATCATGAACCAATCAAAGTGTAATTAGTTACTTTTTCAACCAATAAATGTTTCATTTTTTAATTTTGTCCTATTGACTCAAAAATGAGCTGTCTGTAGATCATTTTTAGATGTAAAAATAAGGTAATAAAAATGACTGTCAAATCTCGCGCTGAACCCTTTATAACAAAATTTTCAATACTCGATCATTCCGAGATTAATGTTGCTCGTTTATAATATCTCAATGTTTGATTTCCAATGAAGTAATACTTGCGAATGTTGATTAGGTTTTCTTTTTCCTGGACAAAATTGTCGCGAGTTATTTGCTATGAGAATATATACCGCGAGTGCCATGAATGAAAATTAGAAAACTTATGTTACAAACAACGAAATGCATGTGAAAATATGTATAAATTACTTGGTTTCTTAACTCTGAACAAATTATTAAGTTATTGTGTTTTCATCCGTGAATCCATTGACACAAACTATGGGAGGTAAAACCATGGTGACTATGAAAGCGAGTTCAAACCCTGCTCGGCCGAACTATGTGAAGTTGGGGTATCCCCCACTTACGCAAGTGTAATGTCGGTTAGGCTCCATAAGCGATATTGAACTCATAGAGTGAGATTTTGATGTCCAGGAAATTTATGGATTTGTAGGAGATATTCCAGGTGAATGTTACAGAGTATGATGAATTTAGTTCAATGAGAAAACTTTGAAAAGCTTCATGTCCGTGAGTCCAAAGAATAATAATAATAATAATAATATGGTCAACAAGGACCACTGATAACCCAAATCCGTCATGGCTACGTGTAGTAGAAAAGGACTGACAGAGATGGAAAACCCAGTTTTATCAGCGAATGATCTTGGAGAAATAATCTCTAAGACCCACAACTGGAAATGTCCTGGACCGGATAGAATCCAAAATTACTGGATAAAAAAGTTTACGACACTACACCCAGTATTACTTAAAATAATCAATTCCAAATACAACACCTAGAAGTATTACCAGAAGAATTATGTACTACCTCAAACCCAAAGACAGTGATACAGATAATCCCGCCAAATACAAACCAATCACATGTCTCAACAACTGCTACAAACTCATCACAGCCAGCAATTAGCAAGAAGATACAACTTCACTGCGAAAATAACAATATTAAGAACAGAAAGGAAGCCGACCCAACTCAATGGGATGTAAAGAACAACTTTTAATAGATGCAGTCGTGATAAATCTTGCTATCCAGAAACAACGAAATATAGCTTCAGGATACATAGACTACAGAAAGGCGTACGATATGATACCTCACAGTTGGCTCCTTTACACATTACACCTATACAAAATCCACCCAATTGTAACAAAGTTTTTCGAAAACACTATGACAAAATGGAGCACCAGACTCATCCTTTCCAACAACAAAAGTAGAAGCGGAGAAAGTAACCAAACCATCAGCAAGGCCTCTAATACAACTGAATACAAAATACATGATTGAATGTAAAAGCATTGGATGGGAGAATGAGATTTGCCAATTCCATAAGGAAATTTGTAGAGGGGGCGCAGTTTGAAGTTTTCAAAACGAGAAAATGTTTAATGCATCCAAACACTCTTCATTTGAAATAGAAGTGTAAAGAGAGGTTACATTTACGATGGCTAAAAGTATATTTTGATTAGTAGTTCAGTATTTTGAATGTAGTACTGAATTAGGTAGTTCAGTATTTCTAAGAATGTCAAGAAAATGAAGTGTGTTTGGAGTGAGGTGGTAATTTTTCACTGAGTTGTAAATAAGAAATTACAAAGCTGAAATACGTTCATTGGGACTATTGATGTTTAGGAACTTCGTTGGCAGATGAGTCAGTGACAGGAATCGGATTCATCATTTCTGTTTTTTGTTCTGTTTTAGAAGGCGTTGGCGAGGATAGCGAGAAGATAAGCGAGATTAAATGAATCAATAACTCACCCCAGGGGCTTACATGTTAACCAAAACGTTTACTATGCGTACTTGCGTTTTTTTGCAATGGATTCCTTACGTCCAAATTGACGAGAAATGCTTTTAAAAAATTGAAAAAGATTAATCCCATCCGGGAATTTTGGAAAAATTTCGGGGTAAGAAATTGATTTAGAAAGTCGGCCTGTTTGCATTCGAAATTTCTCGTTGACTGTAGAGAAATAAATTAATATTGGATTTCGCTGATGAATCTAGTTCGTTGAAATAAATCAAAAACTCATTCACAAGGGCTTACATGCTCAACCAAACTTTTTCTATACGTATTAGCGATTTACATTTTTTTGCAATGGATTCCTTACGTCCAAATTGACGAGAAATGCTTTTAAAAAATTGAAAAAGATTAATCCCATCCGAGAATTTTGGAAAATTTTCGGGGTAAGAAATTGATTTAGAAAGTCGGCCTGTTTGCATTCGAAATTTCTCGTCGACTGTAGAGAAATAAATTAATATTGGATTTCGCTGATGAATCTAGTTCGTTGAAATAAATCAAAAACTCATTCACAAGGGCTTACATGCTCAACCAAACTTTTTCTATACCTATTAGCGATTTACATTTTTTTGCAATCGATTCCTTACGTCCAAATTCTCACAAGCTTTTCAAATGTTTCCGAAAAAATAATTAATTCCTAAAAATTATCCCCGGTTTTTGGAATATTTCATGTTAAGACATTGTTTTATAAATTCGTCCTTCATGCATTCGACGCATTTCTTCGGCCATTGAGGACCGTCACCGCATTGTGAGTCCAAAATAGAATCAGAATATTTCTCTATCATTATAAGTGTAATTACCCATTTATCATGATCCTACGTTATACACCAAGGCCATAGCACATAAACTGCTCTCACTAAAATTTCTGAAGACATTAAGATAGCCTTCGGTGCAGGAGATGTGACTGTACTCATTCTCCTTAATTTCAGTAAAGCGTTGAATACAGTGTACTTTGATATATTAGAAGCTAAGCTATCTGCCTTCTTTTCGTTCTCCAATCCGTGCATCAAATGGCTGAGCTCCAACTTGCGAGGACGCTTCCAATGTGTCACAGTGGAAAGTTTTCTACCTGGTTGCCTTTGACCAGCGAAGTGCCCCAAGGCAGTATTCTTTTACCTTTACTCTTTTCCTTATTCATCAACGATCTTCCAAATTCCGTACTCTCATCACACTACCACATCTACGCCGACGACTTCCATTTGTACTCTTCCTGCGCTCCACATCAACTAAGCAGCGATATACTTTTTCTTAATGATGAACTTGAAAGAATCCGACTGTGGTCATTAAGCAATAATCTGTTAATTAACCCTAGAAAATGCCAGGCAATAAATATTCGGGAATAAAAATTCACTTGGTCGGTGTAGATCCATGTTTCATTCAGATCTTTGTATTGGTGAATTGAAAATTCCCTTTTCTCTAAACGTAAAAAATCTCGGTATTATAATGCACGAAAAACTATAATGAACAGATCATATTACATACATTTGCAGAAAAGCTTATAATTCTCTGCGCTCTCGCAATCATGTTAGACTCATACTCTCCGAACCCATAAAACAAATCCTCGCTCAATCATTCGTCTTGACTACTGTGACATTATTTACCAAGATATCCCTTCTACTCTCGCAGACAGACTTCAAAAGATTCAGAATACCTGCATCCGCTTTATTTTTTGACTGGAACGATACGATCACTTGACCGTCTTCTACGTGAAAGCAGGCTGGATGAAACGTAAATTCCATTATCTCCTTTTCCTTCATAAAATATTTCAGACTAAAACCCCAACCTGTCTCTATTCTTTTTTCCAATTTCTTTTCAATGAACATAATCTACATACTCAGTCTTCTTCCAAGTAAGTTATTTTAATTTCCAGACACAAAACTCAGAAATTCTCTCGTTCTTTCTCTATCGAGGCGGCCGAACTGTGGAACATCCTTGATAATATAAGAAATATTTCTACAAAATATTCGTTCTCCATTACTCTACAATCTTCTTTGCTCTCGGAGTTGCATTAATACAAGGACCTCCGTATGAATGTTGATGGATGAATTCTTTTCTTATTTTTCCTTTCTTTTTATTTCTTAGTCTATTTTTGTATCGCATAGATAATGTCATACATATTTTTAAACATGGAAATGTATTTACAAAGAGGTTAAGTGTAAGAGAAGGCATTTGCCTTAACGTCGCTTCCAAATAAAGATGCTTATTATTATTATTGTTTATTTTTATTTAGTTCTCTCAACTTGTGTTGGTTTTTCTCTCAGCAGTGGATTATTAAATCAAGTTCTGCTGGGAGGAAGAATCTATTTCAGGTCCAAGAACATTCTGGTAATGTGGGCTGAGGACAGCAGGACGCTGTGTTGCAATCTACTTATTATATTGGTGTTAATTTTGAGTTTTTTAATGGAGTCGACCAGGGATTGGGGTACTAGTCCTAGGGTAGATAAAATGATAGGCACTATGATAACTTCTTGAACATTCCAGAGTTTTTTTACTTTTCTAAGGCTAGATGTTGGTATTTTGATATTTTGTCGTCCTTTGTTTTTTCTAGATTGTTGTAATTTACGACAGCAAAATCGATGAGATACACTTTTGATTCTTTTCTTTTCCAAAGGATGACATCAGGTCTGTTGTGAATTGTTGTTCGGTCAGTGAGAATGCATCTGTCCCAGTACAAAGTATTTGCTTTCAAATCGTCTTGCAGGACTGGTTGAGGTTTATACAGATGGTCTGGTGGTATGGGGTTCTTAATGACGTTCAGTGATTTTGCAATTTCCAGGTGTATTATTTTTCCCATGTTATCGTGTCTAGTTTTGTAATCATTTTGGGCCAACTGTGTGCAACTACCAATGATATGCTCGAGAGTTTCTTTTGGTTTGGTTACATCGGCGACATGAATCTGTAATTCCGATTTCTTTCAGGATTATTTTCCTGTAGTTTCTGGTTGGTGTGACTCCGTCTTGCATTGATACTATGAAGCCTTCTGTTTCTGGGAATAATTTGCCGTTCATTAACCACTTAACTGATTCTACTTTATTTATTTTGCTGTTGGTCAGTTGGTTGGGGTAGTTCCCATGTATTGGTTTATCTTGCCAGGTTGTCATTCAATTTTTTTGTATTGGTTGGGGTAGAGGCTCATTCAGATGACAGGCTGTATAGTTTTTATCACTGGTTGTAATTGCTTGTTGTAGTGATGAGGAATACGCTTTGTTCCGGAAAAACTTATTGAGGATATATTTTTGTCTTTCATGGAGGGCTTTGATTGGTATGATGCCTCTTCTGCCCTGGTTACGTGAGATGAACATTCGTTCTAATGCTGATTTAGGATGGTGTTTGTTGTTGCTTGTCATCGTGGTTCTGATTTTCCTCTCTAAATTTTCCAGATCTGTAGTTGACCATTTTACTACCCCAAATGAGTAGGATAGTATGGGGATGACTAATGAGTTTATTGCTTTCGTCAGGTTACGTGAATTTAAATGAGTTTTTGTTATTTCCATCCTTCTCATGAATTCTTTAGTGATGTGTTCTTTCACTATTGTGTGTTCTACTCTATTTGTTTGCTTCACATCCAAGTATTTGTACAGTTCATTAGGTTCTAGTTGTTCTATATCTTGGTCTTTTACTGTAGTGTATGGTGTTAACTCTTTAACTTTACCACGAACGAGGTTTTGTAATTTACATTTATCTATTCCAAATTCCATTCTGATGTCGTTGCTGAATTGTTCTATAATTTTCAAGATCTTTTTCAGACTTTCTGCATTTCTTGCATAAATTTTGATGTCATCCATGTACATTAAATGTGTGACACAGCATTCGACTTTTCTGTTTTGATATTAAATCCTAAACTCTTCCCTTGTTGTTTGAGTATAGTGGATAAAGGGTTTAGAGCTAAGCAAAAGAGTAATCCATTGATTGAATCCCCTTGAAATATTCCTCTGTTGATGCGTATTTTGTTTTCAGTTGTATTAGGGGCCTTGTTGGTGGTTTGGTTGCTTTCTCCGCTTCTACTTTTGTTGCTGGAAAGGATGAGTCTTATTATTATTATTATTATTATTATTATTATTATTATTATTATTATTACTACTACTACTATTACTATTTTACCATTTTTCTCATCCGTATGCAACCTACCAAATAGGGTAACCATTCGTTTTAGGAATAAGTCTGTTTTTCATTGTCTCGTAATATTGTGTATTTATCACTTGATTTATACAACGAAGTAAATGTGAACTATGCAATTCTCATAATCAAGTATGTTAATTCATTGACCTCGAAATTGGGAAATATGGTATCTACTAGATAGTTAAGTTCGATAATATAGTAACCGGAATGTAAAGAAATAACGTGTTAGACAGAATACCTCATCCTAGTCCCCAAGCGAACAAAAGGTAGTTCATTGCAGTCATAATGAAAATTCTTGCAGATTTCAGTCTGCAAATATGGTGTCGACGAATTTTTGCTTCAGGGCAAAGTTTTCTTTAGACTGTAACGTAGGAAAACTACATTTCTCTCATCATCTATGACGTTCTTGTAGTCCAAGGGAATCACTAGGTCGAACCTCTGTACGGGAAGTTCTTTTTAAGTTCTGTTTTTTAATATAGCTGAAGATTTTCCTGAATATCTAGGAAATGTTCCATAATTATTTTTCTCTCCCAAGATTCGATTCTTCCGAAATTTTCTCATATTACTTGATACGATTCGCATTGTATTTCTCTTGGTGTATATATTCAAATAGCGCTGTCCAACTTATATTAGCACGCGGACCATTTTATTATTCCCGATGATTAAAACTAATGGGTCATTTTATAAGTGACGGTTAATTCCGAACGCAATTTTCTATATTCATCTGCCGGACATGCCATATCAAATGTTAATTCTGATAGCAAAATTCATAACACAAAGTTGTGCCCCTAACGTTTGTGAAAAAATTGATGTAAAATGTACTATAACTCGCGGGCCGTAAAAAAAGTTTCTTGGACCGCTATTAGAAGATAACGCAAAACGCACAATACAGCAAATGGCACGTAACTCGCACAAAAATGAAGGGACTTCAGGACTTAAATCATATTCGAGTGAAAATTTCGACGAAGCACCAACGGACGAACGTCACAGTTAGAGGCTGGTATCTCCGTCCGCACTCTTCCTCCCCCTTTCGTAGTACTAGAATATAAATGAACTTGTTACAGAAATTATCCTCGACACCACGCATTGTGTGTGTTGCTTATTGAACTCCCCTCGTTCAAGGAGAGAAATTGGTGTAACCTTGAATTCTCTCTTCGTCACTAAATGAAAAAATACCGGTGAAGTATAGGTGGTATTGACGATAGAAAGTCAACAAAATACTAAAATGAGAACATGATTGTTTTTGTTTTTAGTTTTTCAAACTTTTTTTTTAGGATGTGAACAATCTTTTCCGCCTAATCGCATGATGTGGGTGAAGGAATTGATAAGGAAATATTTTGGCGTACCGGGGGAGTTAAGAAATAGAACCGACATTTGTCTGGAGTAGCTGAGGGGAAACCCCAGCTAAAAACCTCACCCATTTCGGCCAAGCGTTCAAACCCCGCCTCTTTTGTACGTTGAATACATAGGGAAGACGAATCAAATGTGGCTTGACTGTCGGCTAAATTATGTAATTTGCTTCGGTGAGAAGCATGATCGCCCATTTAGTGATTTTTAGTAGTTTAGTGATTTTACTGAATTGCTTATTATATTTGTTAAATAACTACTATTGTAACTCCTATTATAGAACTGGTGAAGAAGGCAAGTTCAATTCGCCTCTACCTTTATACCCGTTGATCGGAATTTGACTGTCCCTTGTTTGTTTCCGGAGGGTAAAATGGTCTATTGTTCTCCATGCGGTCATCACAGTTGTTAACTAGTTTATTATTGGATTTAAATTCATTATTATTCATTAAATTGAGAAGTTAGTAAAAATAAATTTTTTTANAAAATAATTTTTTTTACAAGGGAATGCATACTTATGAACAGTACACACCAACATGGCTAAAGTACCAATCGTGTACAAAACTTTCATTAGATGATAATGGAAACTTTAAGAATGCGAAATTAAGCAGTAAGCGTACAATTCATGTAAGCAAAGTCGCGATTACTCAGTCGATTATAAAGGACATGTAAATGGACCTCCCACTATTCGCCGTGCGTTTTCTTTTGTGCATTATTAGATGCGTGGATCCATGTTGACCCCCTTAATGCTATCAAAATTTTATTGTTAAATTTGCAACCGAAAGGCGTGAGGAAATAATCACTCGGTTAGCCTTTGCTTCTCGGACGCGACTGATGCGATGAAAACCTTTGGGATGATCAATATGTTAAGGTAGAATAGTTGTTCGGGTTCGGGTGAGACCTAAAATGAAAAAAAAAATTGTTACCTTCGAATATATCTCATCAAATTTTGGGATATGCCGTGTCAAATTTGAATAAAACAATATAAAGTATACATATAATCGATTGGGAAACCTATTGTGGGCTCATATATTTCGAAATATCTTATCCGGAACTGCGGCGTATCCCCGCTATTGTTAAAAAAAATTTGAGACCAAACTGTCATAAATTAAATGGACAATCTAAAGATATCCTAAACAATTTCGGAGTAGAAGAATCCACGATACCGATAGACTTCGATTCTCTTGTGTTTAAAAGTGAATTGGTTTTGCGTTTTTTCGCCGTGGCATACTGACTCGTCGACACGAACATTGGGAAAACAATGCCAGTCCCTTTGATCAGCAGGGAGTTATTTAAGTATTGCTCTCAGTAGATCTTATATTTTCTACAACATGTCAGAGATACATATGCTAGACCAGATCGTGTAATGTTCAGGACTCGTCGAAGAACATGTCAATATGTTTCTCGATTGTTTGTGTGAATTTCATGGCAAACCGTGTAGTAGTTAAAGGAGATCTCGCAATGTTCCCACTAGATATTCATTTTTGTTGCGAACATGATATTTCTTTCGTTAATGGTTCAAAAATTAATTTTTTTCCCCATATATTTTTCCAGGACAATCTATCATTGGTTCTTTTTTTCTTAAATTATATTGCACTCTGAATCATTTTCGAAACCTTCAATTTTACCCACTTTCTGTAGCGCGAAAAATATTTTGTATCTTTCTCGCATCCTTCCTGTACTTATTGTATTCATTGTCCTCCCGAACTTGTGCTCTACGAATGTGATAGTCTAACCCGGCACTAGCAAGACTTTCCCGTCTTAAGCTAAGAGCTAGGACCCTGAAAGGAGAAAGGTTACACGCGATATCATCGATTGATTGTGACTGTCAGTTAGTCATTACAAAAGGTGGGTATTAGATGCATAACTAGGGTTATTTGGCGGTAGTACGCCTGCCAAATTGAAAAATGTTGAGCCAATATTGAATAAGGCACATGCTTGAAACTTTTTACAGATATAGAAAACTTTCACTAAATGTCAATTCGCAGAAGTTCAGACATGACATGTAGATAGGGTCAGACTGGTATAAAATGGCGAAACATTTTGAAAACAAAAATAAGTTACAAGTCTGTACTTTTTCGTTCTTGGTTGTTTATATACTTGACAATGTGCAAACAAGAGAACACACATTAGTGAGGACATCATTCTTGCAGATAGATGTTCGAGTATGCACCTTACATTATGGCAGATGTTCGAGTATGCACCATACATTAAAAATTGCTCGTGTCTCCAAATATTTTAAAATCTTTTTTGGTTACAATGAATTTGTACATGTCTGATTCTTGTTCTTGATCGTACCATAGTGAACACAAAATGACAAACTTTCTTCTATATGTAATCATGGACATGTTATGATTAGAACTTAAAATGTTATGATTATGTATATAAACTTTTTATATTTTTTATAATTAACGGTTTGTTTATATATTGTCCCCAAGTGACTGACATATCTCTCCTTATATCTTGCATACGCTCTAGTGTGTGAACACAAAAACAGAAAAAAACATGAGTACAGATCTGTGCATTTGCTAAGTGCAGTTGTGAGAGTTTTCTGTATCTCCAGATTTAAAAGCAAGTACTTAATCATTCTATTTTTGCTCGATTTCTTTCAATTTCATCTGTGCGCCAGCGCCAAATGGTTCCATTTATGTGTCTGACGTTTCCAAATTTGATATGTCACTGACGAAATAGCGAATCGAAGAAATCGCGTTTTGCTAATAACTTTCTTAAGGGACATACCTCTTGCTCTTATCTGCTGTATCCCCACCGTTAACTCGATGATGCCTTGAAGGTGCTTTGACAGTTTCTGTCTGGCTTTTCTTAAAGGTGTATTCTGTCTCGTGGCTTGGTTCTGTTTGAACCTTCGTTCCGAAAGACAATATGCGCACATCGAAGTAGTTGTATTGCACATGCTCGTAAATTTATTTTATTTATTTTAGTATGTGCTCTTTCCGTATGTATCAAAGAACATGTGCTATAGTCATACCACCAGTTGCAATGTAAGTTGACTCTCCCGTGTGAAAAACTTCAATAGAAATCTCGCCATTTAACGTGGCAGTTAGCTTCGCACGCTCAAATACCTAAGTATTTATTTTAAACTCATTTTATTTACTATTATATAAGATTATTATTCTGAAAATCTTGAACACTTATTTTATACTGTCAGTTACCAAGTAATTTAAAATCATGCTTTTACCATATTTTGAAGACATTTTTCTGAAAGACTGAAAGTTTCATGGGAATATAAATGATAAAAATCTTTCTCATCGAAAATATTGTTCACTGTCAGTGATGATTTGACATTTTCCATTCCTAAATTGTTTCAAAATTAAACTTAACCAGCAAATTTTGTGGGAAGCGTTACAGTCTCATAATTATTACTAGGCAGGGAGAGGGCTAGTAAAATGTAACAAGAAATTCAAATACGAGGTATATTGTTACACAAACTCACAAGACTTGCAGGAACGCATAAATTTTTAAATTCTCATTTAATTCTCATCAAGTACTTGTGCACAGATTATATTTAGTGAGTGAAATTTATTTATGTTTAGTTAGTAAGTCAGGGTGATGCAGCAACGTCAAAAGTGAATAGGCCACAATAACAATGAACCGAGCCCAAACGTATGTGATCGTAGAATAATCTGGGGGGATCAATTAAATTACCCGAAACAACCCAGTTATTGTGTACCGTGTATTTGTGTATTCAATGTAAGACAAAAATCTTTGAGAAAATACGAAAGAAAAATTATTTAACTTTTTTAGGATAACCTAATTGGAAGTTTTCATATTGCTTTAAGTTGTCGAATGAATGAGTGTGTGAGATATTGTCCCCCAACAACAACTTGATGATCCATCACCAAGTTTCCGATTGAACGTGACGTAAGGTTGAGACGGCTCAAAATGGCAATATGGATAAGAAGTGATCAATGCTTATCTTGTCGAAAAATGGAATTTTATGCTTTGTGAAAATATGTTCTTGATTTTTCTATGAATATTTTCACTTTCCAGTTATAATGAAAACACAATTGAAATATTTACAATACTCTTTTAATTCGGAGATAATTTGCTTCTATAATACTATATAATGATATAATGAATTTTATCACTTCAATTTGCAAGGTGACTGAAAATTGAGCTTCTAAAATTTTAAAAATATTTTACAATATTAGTATTAGATTAATTTTGAAAGTTTAATTCATGAAGTGGTGGTTTTCTTTCATTGTTTCATCTGTTATCAGTGATAGACCGCTCGTAAATTTTTTTTGAACTGTTTACTCTGTCTTTGGCAAACACGGGGCCCCGAGCTGAGTCTGGCATTGTTTCCATTTGCTTGTGCCATGCTCCTTCCTTTCTCTTTTCTGACCTTCCTTGGTCACCTCTTGTTCTTTTCGATCCCGACGCTACTAGGTTGCGAGGGCTAGGGTATCGTTCATTTTCTTCTTTCCTCTTCTTCTTCTTTTTAAAAAAATGTTATTAAGTAAAGTCATGAGATATGGCGGGATTTGAGTTTTGAGTTGTATTTCAGGAGGGTTTTTAGTGGGTATGGCTGAGTCATTCGGCGAGTCCCACACGCGGGGAGAGTCATGTTGGCTCTCCCTAGTGCGTAACTGCATTTTCCCTACCTGTACAAGTTTTCAGGGCTCTAATGACCTTTGATGTTGACGAGCCCTAAAGCCCCACAAAAAAAAAAAAAAAGTTTACTCTGTCATTCCTGGTAGTCTTACAACTGAGCCTTCTTATTTTTGTGTGTGTGCAGTCCGACAAAAGCTGGCGGGAGCAAGTTGGAGATGCTGACTAACGTGAAAGGGCAGATGTCGAGCTGGATCTCTACGGGTATCACTGGCATCCAGGGACTGCGCCGGAACGAGGAGACGGTTCCTGACCCCATCATGCCACCGGCCACGGACGCCGGCGGCGGTGGCGGAGCAGCCATGACGAGCGGCGCCGGAGATGCCGGCGCAACCATCGAGTCGCCCGCATCCGAAAAGTCCGTCAAGGGTTCCCCCGTGGAGCAGAAGGAAGACGATGACTCGAGGTCAGTAAGCTCCCCCGCATGGCGCAGCATGACTCGGTGGTCAAACGAGCAACTGAAGCAGATAGAGCTGGAAGTCTCTCGTTAGGAAGTCTATTTGTGGGTCCTATTATAGTATCCTAAGATGTTTGTATTTTCAACCCTTCGACTTCGTACTACGTTCATATACAATATTACTGTTAAAGTACGGTTTTATCCCCAAAACCTTTCGTTGTGTGTTTAAACTTCTGGGAAAACTTAATTTTAATTTGTGTACTGAACTAGGTCCAGTCAGAAAAATAGAATGTACTAATACTCGGGATTTAGCGTGTAATTTGTTTGACATTTAATTATGAATTGTCTTATGAGATGTAAAATTAATTCTTCCGTTTCGAAGTCATGCCGTTTTTTATGGGAAATATGACCTCTTTTTCTTCTACGGTTCCTCAGCCTACGTGCTGGCCATAACATCCTACAAAATATGTGTTTGGAGAGGGGAGACGTCGCCCCTGCAACATTATCTTTCACCGAGCCTACAGTAAACAACAGTTCTGAGGGCGAATGGGAGACAAGATATGGCAAAACAGAGTGGAATTGCTATTATTGAAGGCGGCTTCTTAGACTTCTACCATAGAACGGCACAGTTGGCGTACTTCGGCAAAAGTTAATATTGATATGACCCCCACTCAGGTCAGAGGATCCGAGACCCGTCTTGTTATATCTTAAAATTCAAATCCGATGTCGTTTGGCGCTTGTATGGTGAAAGACCGATGCAAGTCCTGAAACTGACCCATGATGTATTGGTAGTCGTTGCCTTCTATTATTGGGAAAATTCATTTATTTGAATCGACGAAGAAGTATGTTGAATAAGGAATCTTCGTATGAATTGCAATGCTTGTTGTATGAGCATCAATTTTCCACAGTGCCACTGGTGGAGCGGATAGCGACGTGGCCGCCTCAGAGCCTGGTACGCCCGGGGAAGACGCAGCTGGTGGTCCAGTTGGTGGGGGTGAGTTCACTTACAGCTGCCTTTGCTGTTCACTACCTAGCATCATCGATATTGTGCCCTTTGTCTGCACTCTTCTCATTTACAGTATCCACTAAAGCTTTACAAGGAGCTAAGTCAATAGGCAGCTTTCTATTTTCTGCTGTCAACAAGGCAGGAAAATCGGTGACTGAAGCCACTACCAAAATAAAGAAATCCGTGGAGGAAAATGTGAGTATTAATATTTTGTTTTGCTATCATGATTTTTCTTAATGTTTTCTCTATTTACCAATTTATATCGTGATTCATGCATTCATATTTTTTGAGGTTGTTGACAATCCTATCGTTTTTAGTAACATACAATTTTTTAGTATGTCTGGAGTAATGAACTGTTCTTTTTTGATCCTCTTTTATAAATGAAGTTTTATTGATCGTTTGCGAATTCCATTTTATTTCTTGTTTTTTTATTCTTTGTGTTAATTGATCCACGTTATAGCTATTTGCAGTATTTTTTGTGTCAAGATGGGAGATGATATTTTGTAAGGGAACAGCTCACGTGATTTTATTAGAGTTAATACAGCAACACGCTTCAAAAAGTTAATCGTAAGTTCTTCTCCTTAATACGCTTTAGCTTTTTTACATCTGTAATCGATATTATTTTGGTTCAAAAGCTACCAAAAGTTGTGACTTAATATTCTACAACGAAGAATCTCCTGGTGCAAATAGAATAACCTGATCATTGATATCATTGATTGGTGTGCATTTTAATTCCTTTAAAGTGGATTCAATCCAAATCTTACGAATGTATTGTTTAGAACACTAAACATGTAGCTCCCTAAATATATTTTTGCATTACTTGTTCTTAGAAATTAGATGGAGAAATTGAATTCCTTCTCTAGCGTCGCATCTACGCTTTAATCAATAAATAGAAATAACTCATAATAGGTCAACCAAAACCTGCTATTTATAATGTCTACATGGTAAAATTTAGTTTTTGGGTTGCCTTCGTTTTTCAACCAGTCTTTGCTCTTGCACTATTATTTCCAATGCTCGTTGCTTCATCGGTTGCCTCGTGTACTAACATCATCTTTGCATCGGATTCAAATTATTAACTGGATAATATATACTACAAGTTAACAGTTGTTTGAGTTAAGTAATAGTGAAGGATGCTGCTTGAATATTATCTGAGGGGTTTAATTATGGCTTTCAAGTATTAATTTATGTTGATCCTCAGAGTTATCAATAAATATTTGATAGAGACTTACTCCAAGTTGTATATGTTGTGCCATTTTCCTAAGACAAGCGTTACTATCTTAAATGTCACCTAAGAAATGTTCTTTCGAATTCAAGTATTCGATTTTCTACGAATCCGACCCCGACACTTCGGGAAATTCGAACCCGACAGCTTGGTACCCTTGCTTTGTTTTTACACTATCTTAATTACTTTTATTCTACAAAGATGATTCATCTCGTCTTCATGACACATTTTTCCTCCAATTTTATGCTTTTAGTCTCTCATCTTGTTCTTCTTTCTTCTGGAATATACATGATTCCTTTTCATGGGAAACAAGGCTCGGTCTTTGAATTTTCTCGGATTTCACAGTGAAAATTTTGCACTAGCTGATTGTCTCATTGCTTTTTCCCTTATCCCGCTTTTTGAGAAGAGCGTTTTAAGATGAAATGTTGAAAAGCCCTTTTTAAAATCGATTTCTAGTAAGGAATTAATCTGGTTTTGCTTATATCACTGCCGAAATCATCTTCCCCATTTTCAAAGCTATTTTAACTTATTCTTTGGGGGAAATTTTTCAATAGATTATTTGTGCTTTTTGACATAAATGTTTTCTTCTGCATAATAATGCAACCATCGTCTATTAGTTAGCAAATATTCTTATATGCTACCTTAAAAAATAGTAGAAGGAAAAAAAATACTAAAAGTTTCTATGTATGTGCCTCATTTTAACAAATATAATCAATGCGAATCATGACGTGTCTCACACTTATTGATTTATTTATTTCGCTGGGAATTTTGGGATAGAATGTGCTATGTTTGTTCATGGGATATTTATCAGGGAAAGTGGGAAAGGTTTATTGAAATTACAGCCAATTTTCAGTTGAAAAATCCGGCACCAGATATTATATGGGAATCGTGGAGTCCGAAAGATATGTTACACGTATAGGAATTGTGTAAGTCGCAAGTATATTCTATTTTACTCTTCATCACTAGATGAGCGGGAAGGGTTATTATGCCTGGCTCAATTGTAGGCCCGTCCGTGGGAGCGTTCTAGCTCATCAACCGGGTTCAATTCCCGGTGGGTCCAGAAAAAAATTGTAGCTTTTCACATTAATGTCCCAGTTCATATAGCTGTGACTTCTGAAACGACTTCTATCCACCTCCTACGTTTCCTGGTAAAAATAATTCTAACTATTACTAACTACTCCTGTACTAACTTCTCCACATGGGCCAAGTTGTTGATAAACCCAACTAACCGGCCCACCCACTAACAATAACCTACAACCCAACTCCTCCTATCGCTCCATGTAGATAAACTTCAATAGCACGCTACATTTCCCGTTTACAAATACTACAATTAAAAAAATTGTAGCGCTGTATTGCTTATGATCGCTAGTTCAAGTTCATGTGATTTTTTTCTTCTACTTCGTCCACACTGACTCTTATGCCCTTTCGGCCTACTGGAAAATAGTTATCAGTCCTATCCCGGAATGAGGGAAGTTGGATATAGTTGTCCTTCCTACTCGTCAAAAATTGTTCGATTTTTCTTCAGTAATTGAGATAAGTCCTCGTTTCTTTGGAGTGCAAGTCCTTTGGTGTTTTTTGAGTTCGACTTATCCAAACAAGATCAGAGTTTACGGTACTTCATGATCGACTGCTTAGAAAATCTGTCACTCATTTTTCTTTTTTCCATATTGGCAGCACCTCTGTCTCTCTCTCTCATGGCCGGTGCGAGAAGTTGTTAGCAACCTTTTCGTGTGCACTCTTGCCATGAGCAGTCTGAATTGCGTCCCAAATCGGGGCATGATTTGTAACTCGCGCCCATCCTAAGGCGACTGAGATTGATACGGGTCAATTATATTCGAAAATGAAAAGTGCTTGTGTGTGATGTGAATATTTCAATGAACAAAGCGGTATCGGAAATGGTGAATGGTCTTCGACCGAAACATTATTCCCACGATGGCGCTCGTGTTTCCGAATGGATTTTTAATGGCAATAATCTTCTTTCTTCATTCTATTTATGATCAGTTTTATCCCATGAACGCGCTATGTAAGAATGTTTCTCTTGGAAATAATCCATTAAAGCGTTGAAGTCTCTTTTGTCGATAACGCGACCTCTGTGAAAGTCGCTGACGTGACTAGTTTCACCGTACAGTATTCGTATGAACCTCGACAAAGCAACGAACCTTTATCAGAGAACAACTGTCGGGAAACTACGCTGGTATACTTCATATACATGCAGAAATTAGACTAAAATTCTAATAATGTGTTACGCTTTGCCGAATCTACATCCTTCCCAAAACCATATCCACAACATTTTTGGCGAGTTGTGGTTTTGTTGTAATGTCGCGTACCAATGAATCGGGAAAATGTGTGTATATAACATTAATCTTAATAATAACTAAATTATACACAGTAATAGTAATAATATAAACAACTTAAAGCCCCTAAAATAACGTACTCATGACATAGAACATCCTCTAAATTAAAGATAATCTGTTAAAAAATACAAAACGGTCAACTTGTATTATAATTAACAACAAATAAGAGTTACTATTCGAACTTGATGTTTAGGTTTTACGACCTCCAATTCATTGGAAGCTGTGTTTCAAAGCATTTAATACGTATGGAATTGAAATCACTAGTTTGAAAATGGACACAAAAATCGATTTGTTACACATTCTTACTACTACCATTTTATCTGAAGTTAGTGATTCATGCGTTTTATGATCTGGTAGTTATTCTCCATATCTAAAGGTATAGTATTTAAAGTAGGTTTGAGTTTTTTTTTGTTTTTTGGGGCTTTAGGGTTTGAGTTAGGCCTCTTATAATAACTGAAATGTATTAGAAAGAGTATTTTTTTACTTTACTTACTGTATGTTAAGTGTCTTACAGTTATTGTGCTTCTAGATTTATTTCATAAAATTGTGATTACCTAATGCGCAAATGAGCTTTTCTTAAAATTATAAATAAAAACCCTCAGTGGTGTTAAGGCACAGTAGCTATTTTTACACCTTCATGATTCTAATTTACTTGTCGTCATTATCCTTACCATTCCGTTTAACACGTTGAATCGTATAATTGTATACATCTGATCAGGGAGCTTTCAACAAGCGCAATTTAAAAGCGGTCCGATTGATAGGGTTGTACAAGACCATCAAAAATGGCTCTGCGTCGTGCAAAGTGAATGGGTTTTTCTAATTTATTTCAGTACATTCCAGTTTTTTCACATTCTAGTGTACATGACAAACCGTAACATCTGTTCTGAATTCAGGATTCGTTGATTGATGATTTAGTGTTCACATATTTCTTTGCTTACAATTTTCGTTATAATGTCAATTTCGTATATAATTGACGTGAAAGTTGTAGTGAAAAAGTTACTTTGCAATTGAGCCATATTGTATATATGAAATGCTTGTTGTCGCAGCTAACTTCACAAATTGGTTGATTTCTTTGAAATTATTTGTTCTTAAATTTTGTACTAATATTTCAGTTTCTGGTAATTTGAGAATGAAAGTTTTCTCGAGAGGGGTTGTTTTTGATGTGATCTGTAATCTCTAGACCTGAATCAATGATAGTTTTGTTTTAGATCAAACTTCCACAACTCGTTTCAATCTACGTTTTAGTTGAGTGACGACTAAAAAACTCACGAACTATGTATATGGAATGTATTGTTAACGCTGGCTAAATTACTCAGAAAATTTAAATAAATAAAATTATTGATTAATTTTAAACTAAAGTCTTCTTTATGTATAGTATAATCCTGTGTATTTTATGTTTGAAATCTACATGAAACAATGTAAAGAAAGAATATAACGTTTAAGTCGACTATGCGAGAACTCTCATGATTAAAAATACCATCAAAGGAATAACAGATAAACAACAGCAACAAATAATACTGTGAGAATGATGTATTTGTAAACTACGAAACATTTCCGTCAAGACAGGAAGTGAATACATGGAGTGAGCTAGAATGATGTCAGGTGACTGTCAGGGAACGAGGAACTCGTGACAGCGTGAAGAGACATACTCTTCGAAAACTTCATTTCTTGTTCTTGCTTGTCTGTAATTGGATCTAGAAGAGGTCTTACTGTACAAAATAGAAATTGGAATGGGTGATAACCATCGCTTGTGTTTTGCGTTGTCGCTGGAGAATCCACTGGGGAAGGAATGCGGAGAATGAAGGGATCTTTTAATTTTACTATATATTAGAATTTAAAAAAATGCGTATATTACAGAGCTCGCTTCGATCTAATGATTGACTCAAAATGCATAAGTGTACTACGTACAAGTTCAGACAATGTAGTATTGGATTTAGAAATAATCATTGTTTGAAGTATTCTTGTCTAACTTCATTTGAACGATTTAATTATTTAGCCTGTATTTTTTTAATCATCCAAGATTAATATCTATTGCTATTTGATACTTCTTCCAGCAATCTGATGCTTTAGGGACTTGTCTTGTAGTTGGCGAAATCGTCCACCTGTGGGTAATATTCCGTTATCGAGATAATTAAAATCTATTTAATTTATTTTGATTTATTAATTTACAAACATTGTTTTTGTTATATTCTATGGGATAAATCTATTGTTTTATAATTATTTTTAGACCAAGTAGGAACTTATTTTGACCTACAATTCTTTAATTATAACTTGAGACGTGTTTGCTTTTGTTTCATGGTTTATTTTATTATTGTACAATACGTAAGAGGCTTACCCTATGTGGTATGGGGAAAGTGATAGTTATTATGCCTTCAGTTAAAAGGGTTCAAAACTTTCCTCACATTTTTTCTATAAATAAATACTTATGTCTAATATTACTGCACGGTTTCCAAAATCTAAAAACAAATATCTCAGACAATTTGGTACCTTATTCGTCTACGAGGACATATAAATTTCTTGTATCAGTTTAAGCGTAGAGTAGTTTTTATTTTTATCGATTAATTTTTAATTATGGTTCTGGTGAAGAAAAAATAATAATATTATTAATACAAATTATTTACCTGATGTTCTTGGAAAGTCGTTGACAAGAAAAGCTGTTCGTCGTAGTATGATTTTTAGAATCTTGTACTTTTTTGTTTAATATCTTATTGGTTTACCTCATGATATTTTGTAGTTTCTTTATCCGTTTTGAACTGTGTTAAATTTTGGGAAGTTAAATCATAGGAGTATTTTGAGAGACGAAAATAATGAAGTATCACTATTGATTCTCGACAAATCTATTTATAGTCTTTCTTATTGAACCCGGAAGAGATAGGATTTATCTTAATTTGGAATATTGTTTCATTTTTATGTTCATATGAGGTCACTTATCTGAGTCGTTACGATGATAACCCCTTTACGTTTGAAGAGCTCCATTATGTCGCACGCATTTTTCTCGGAGTGAGTTTATTAACGTTACGAGTTCCAAGAGTTTTTACGACTGGACTTTTCAAAACCTCGATTTGAGATCTCCAGCCACGTATTCACTAGTAATGGGGTTTGGGATAAAAGTTTGCAGTAGTGTCATTTATGAACATGTTTCTAGGACGGTTCTGGAACTTTTGGTTCCTATTGTGAACTTACCGCCTAAGGCTAGACCCTAAATAATTTTATGAGAGGAAAGTCGCGCAATACGCCTTAATGTCTCACCAAAAGAATCAATAAAAAATCATTTTGTTTAAGTGACTTTTCTTTCGGCGTTTTTTAGTGAGAGCTGTCAAAGAAGTTTTCGGATACATTGCCTTGTCAATGAACACATAAACAAATTCTAATCCTGTAAATATTTAGTAATTTACATATCCCCGAAAGTTCTTCCAAAATGACATAATACCGTGAAAATCATTACTACTGCCAGAACTAGTTGAGCCTTCTTTCATACACTGAAAACTGAACAAGTGGAACATCACTGATCTGATTCCGTTATCTCCGACCATGCGAGTTTCCATCTCAAGCTTTCTATCGGAAGTTGAGTACAACCTAAATGAAATTTGTTGCAGTTATAATTTATATAATCTATTTCAACTTCGATATTTAGACACAGACATTTTATTTAAAATACTCAACCTCAACGTTGTCCTCGTAGTGTTGTGGAGAACGGACTGGACCCGTGAAAGCAAGGTGTAATGACCAAATCACTCTTGAACCTATGTTTTTGTGGCAAGACACGTGTTTTAAAAATATCTCCAATTTAGTTAGTTCAATTTCAAAACCTGTGAATTAGAAAAAGGATGTCTGACTGAATACAACCCGCTCAGCGAGTGAGTGCTGCCTGACGCATATTCGACCAGGGGCAAACGTACTTCCACCGCGTGTGTCGACACTTGGCTCAAATTATTACATTCGTAATATCCAATATCATAAAACTAGAGTTGTATCATCCGTTTGATCGCATTAATAATTAAGATTATTCGTATTTTATAATTTGTAGAAAATGTACAGATCCTTTCTCATACGGAACGGGTATTTTGAATCGATCCTATAATAAATATTTCTTGAAGACATGTTAATTCCCTTAAATTCGGAGTATGCTTGGTAGTTGTTTTAACTCTTTTGTGTTTAAGGAAACTACTTATTGAAATGTCGGCTTTATGGTGTAAAGTTTGTATCTGAAGGAGAATTGTGTTAATAAATTGGGCTTTCATTGGAAATGACACAAACGGATGAGCCAAAGGCCTGTCTTACTTTATAGTACATTTTGTTTCAGATTCGTGCTTATGATTCCGGTCGTTAGGCATCGCAAGATGCAACTCTAGATGATGTATTATCGAAGCTTGCCAAGTCTTGGCAAAATAGGTTAAGTCGCTCTTCGTTGGCGATGTGCTGATTTAGCCAGTGGGATGGCTGAGGGGAGGAGAGGAAGAGCAGAGCTCGTTCGACGGAAGGGTGGCTACCGCGCCGCGCCGCGCTACGCTGTCGTCGTCGGTCGGGGCGCTCGTATTGATTCCCGTATTGGGCCAATGCTCGCTGGCGGACTGGGTGCGAAACGAAGTGGGTTGCGAGAGAGGGCCACCGTTCCTTTTCTTCGCTTCTCACCGCCAGTGCGGAAGACTTTGCATACAAATTGTTGACTGAGCGTATGCCTTCTATCTTCCTTCCTTCTCTACTTTCCTTCTTGGAGTGGAACTCGCGGCATATCCTCATCCTTTACATGATACCTCTGTCGGTTAAGCTTTACTGGAATTATGGTTTTACCTATTATGCCTGTAAAATGATAGAAATATTTCCGTAAAGAGTTAAAGAAAATTAAGTTGGTATCAGGTGTAGGGGTAGTTTTTTAAAAAAACTTTCACGACAACGTGTGTTCCGGTGTGGGGTGGTTATTTTTACCTCGTAAAATGTCTAGCTTATTTTAATAAATGTGTCTAAAGTACACGTAAATAGATTATATCTAGGTATTTTTCTTGCAAATTCAGTTATGAATTGATGTGTTTTATCTTCATGTTCATTTTAAATACTAACTGCAATAAATCTTTTGCCGTTGTCATATACTACCGATATGAAGAAATGTGATCCTGCACACGAATATAATAGTTTCTTTAAAAATTATTTCATTAACATAAGGTGTTTTAATATTTGCCACTGCGTTTTAATGCAATTGCGGTATAAAGCAAATTATTCTATATTTTTCTTACTGGTTTGTTGTTCCTCGTGTTCGAGAATTTCTTTCAGAACATAAGATGTGGAAATGCTTCGTATTAACCAGATATTTTCATTACTAATGTGTGTGTAGGATTTTAGCGATTAATGAAAATTGTAGAAAGAAGTCTACCTTAACGAATTTCTTCACTGCGTGCTATGAGGTATATTGCTGTAACATAAAAGAAGTCGCCTTTCATTGGAAGTATTATGAACTCAAGGGTTATTCTAAAAACCTTTAAAAAGACATTTGAACGTTTGAAACGTGATTGCTAATGTAAAGCCAGTAATATTTCGCTAAGAACGTGCATATCTTACAATCCTTGTCGTACAGAAGGACGAAAATCGACTGACCTTTCCTTGAATGTCAATAACTATTTCATCATGAATGTATTTACAATGTTGTTATTCTAGAGTTTCTTTTCTTTGTGGGGCCTCGTACCTAACTAGTTTTTTGACATATCATTAAGTTAGGTAATTTTCATTTCGTTTCTGTTGTCTCGTTCCCATCATGTGTGGGTGACAGGGTCCTGTCGATTGACGTGACCTCGCACCTGGCACCATGTGTTGAGATGTGCTTAGAAATGTCGTCCGACGTTATCCAGCTTACAGGCCTATCGATAATGAGAGGAGTCTCGAATAATAGCGCGATCCTGGTGTGGCAAATGATCAGTTTATTACTCTCGTCGTCAACTTGTATCTTTGTCTTTGTGTAGAGGCAGCGTGTTTGACCAGGCCTATGCGAGCTATATTCTTTGGTGAGCCGTCTTACTCTGGGACTTGCGCCGAGCGTAAACTGGAGAGTGAAGCGAGGACTTTTGGGATGTGATACACAGTAGAGTCAGCTTCCCGGCATCGTACTATGTAGGAAAGTATTTATGGGAGAGATCATGATTGAGTTTCCTTCATGATCCCAAGCTATGCAGGAAGGTGATTATAGGAAGAACTCAAATGAGCCGACTGCTTGACAAATGAGCTCAGGATATGGGTTGAGGGTTCGCTCTTAGTTTGCCATCGAGTCCCCTCACGAGCTTTGATGCTAGCTTGCTGTATATCAGAATTCAGTTAACGCGACCTTCTACCTAGGTCGCTGCTGTCTGCACTTTGAAGCGCGAGTGGAGCGTTGTATCCTATTAATTGTCTTCAGTGTGCATATTCTTTTAGAAGTTCTTTAATCTAACGTATCTTATATGTTCTTCTTGAAAGAAACTAGTGATGAGTCTCACACATACTGGTTATTACTTATTGAAAATAATGATAGACAATTTGTTATTGAGAATTATAGTTATTATTTGAATGATCGATTTGAAACTGGGAATATCGCAAAGCATTCTTGTCAGATTCCTTTGCAAAAAGAGATATAATTGACCTATTTTGTACTTTATATTTGTTGAACTGAAGCTATATGTGTGAGCACACAAAACCAAACAATGTACGTATTTTCTCACAATTGTAAGTATCCTAACACGTACGACTTCAGACTTTCAGACACAATTTAAAAGCCTTTTCATTAAATGTTGAAGATTGCCACTAACCTTTTAGAGGCAAAAAATATTTACCTCGTTTTATCTGTTAGCTGCTCTTCGATGGATAGATTGATCGATAGATGAATATAAGGACGATTTTTCTGCAGGATCCGAAGCTTTTCCTTCTTACCTACTCGCTTTGATTGGTTAACTTGTTCCGTGTTGTGCGAGATCGTATGTGGTGCGTCCCTCGACATTTTTCCGAGACAACTTAAGGGGCAGTGACACTAGTGCGATGTATTCCTTGTTGTTTTATCTTCAGGGATGTAAAAGAAGTCAAGGTGATAAAGTTGGAATAATCAAGAATTTAGACGTATTTGAGGTGGTGTTACACCCTGCGCGTATCTTATGGCAGTTTTCATGTCCCTTTATTTGTTTTTATCTGTTATCTTAGTCTTCTCTCTATTCATGAAGAAAATAGAGATTCGAGTTGCAAGTGCACAGAAAAAATGGTTTATTTTATTCATCCGTAGTATTACAGTATGCTGTTCAATAGTTACAAATATCGCAATAACATTTCATTATTTGTTTTTATAGTACCTCTTTCTGTCCCAATTTTCATGAAGTAAGATAGATCCCGCTATGCATTTGAATTCAACGAGCTCAAATATATTTAGAAGCTTAAAAATTCTGAGTTGACACATGGTAATGCATTCAAAATCACTAAAATTTCATTCTTTTCTCATCGGAAATGTATTGAATTTTTTATTATTTTTTGGAAAGTCGTGGGGAACATATTATCTTTTTATAATTAGAAGTGTTTGAATGTGGTATTACCATACTATTATACGATTTTTCGTAGATGACTAACATACCTTTATTGTTTAGTTAAGTGCACTTGGTATTTAATTAAGTGCACATCTACGGTCTGGGTGGGCACACGAGTCAAATTCATGCTTCTTATAATACTCTGATATCTTGTGTCACACATTATTGCTCGAACTGGCCCTCTACTAGTCACTTTGTGCGAGCTTCATTTGTTTCAATAGAATGAATTTAAATAAAAATGAGAAATCGTTAGCTGACGTTTGTACAGAGAATAGCGGTCGGAGCGGGAACATTTTTGACTGATAAGAGCTTCCCCTTGTCTCCCTCTATTCACCCCCCATTTATAGAGCAACTAACATATGAGTGATTGGCGACAACTGTTAGGCTGACGTAACTTCTTGAGTGATTAAAAATACAAATAAAAATCCCGGACAGAATAACCATTCTTTTTAACTGATTTCTAAGGGGAGGAATAAAAAAAAATATTTACAATACTTTCTTGACAGAATTGTATTGTAAATGTATGGGACCATTGGAATTATTACTAAAATGGGCAAATGTAAAAAATTGGAATTATTACTTACAAGGGAGGACGCGACTTGCGAAATTGACTATGGGTGGGACTATGCCAATTCCAGGGCATAAACTCGCAAAGTTTTCATCTCAATTTACGTTTTCAAACATTAATCCTTTTTTTCTTTTTACAACGGCGTAATAGCGCAATTGCTAGCGTGCTTCGTCTCCACGCAAAGATCTAAGGCTCTGTCCTCCTTTAGGTTAATTGTAGAAGTATTTTTAAATACTTTAACTGAAAATTTAATAATACGTTAAATTTATTTTTTAGTTTGATGTAATTTTCATTTAAAATCACGACTGTAACTTTTAAAATAAATCCTACTTCTATTAAATATCAAATTTCTCTAACTTACTGAAGCAAAAATCTTAGTCATGGCTATCAAGTGACCAGTACTATAATTATCCGCTGCTGACGTACATTAAACCTGAAAACAACGTGTCTGTTTATTCTTGAATAGTGATTCTTTTCGATCGGAGCTCTTCAAACTTCAAAGTAATAGTTAAATATTGTCTTGTCGACTGCAGATCAATTCCGAGTGTTTGAGGGGTTAAAGAAAGAATTACGACTCTCGGAATTGGCTGGCTATTGCGCTTTCTTACTTTGACAATCGATGACTCTTGGGGGTTTCTATAATCCTACCAACCCCCACCGCGAAATCAATTTCCCAAGTCGCGACCTCCCCTTGTAAATTTTTTTTATTAATTTGATTTGGTTTTGGTAGCAGAAAACATGTATTTTACCGTATAGTTTTCTTGAATGTTTTGCTATTCTTTCGTGTCCCATGTTTCTTTACAATTTTCTTATCACAGTTCGGTATATAAGTAGTACATAACACTTATATCGGGTCACGTTTTGAGAGCAAAATGTCCTCTTAACAAAATACGCGGAACTACTTGCATCTATACTCATCGTTTTTGCTTGTCTTTTTATTTATTACACTTTTTATTGAGATTTTCTTCCGCGATTATACTTTAGTTCAGAAGGTCACGTTTTATGACTACTAGAAATGTTCTTATGAAATGGAAATTTAACCGATGCTCCTTGTCGTTCGAAACGCTTCGCGATTATTTTTTGTTTTTACTTTTATCTTGAGTTTGCATGAAAGCGAGTTGGTTTAAGAGGTGGTTTGGAGTTTTAAGAAGTGGTTACTCGCAAGAGTTATTGTAAATTTAAAATTTCATTTTGATGAATTTATATGCTAGTATGAATCGAAGAAATTTTAAACACATTTCAAAACGATCAAAGCACAATGTTTCAAAGAATCGAGCTAAGGCTCGTCAGTCGAAGAATCGGGGGAAGAAAATTTGACCCAGAATACTGTTGACTAATAAAAAACCGAAGCTCATTCATTCGGTTAATATATTATGTGGCCTTTTTTTGTGGATCAATAGTGAAAGAGGAAAATTAGTGACTAATGATAATTTTCTTTTCGCAGGTAAGTAACCCGTCAGGGCCACAAGACGAATGACTGTTTAACACACGGAAATCGGTGAGTGGCTTACCTTCAATGTGGATGATTTAGTTTTCTTACGCCTAATTGTTTGCGAGTAGGAGTTTCAATTTTTATCATCTGCACTTGGAAATTTTTTCTCCTTTTTAAAGCATATCTTTTTATTTGCGATTGTATATAGCTGTCTTGACCATTTCCGAATTCGAATGAAGAGTGTCCATGGATTTATGAACCATCTCAGGAATGTTGAGAATTCTGATATGTTTATCAGTAATTGTTATTATTTTCTACATCGTTTCGAAAAATTAAGCATGAAATATGCATGTGTCCTCCAACACGATGAAAGTCTGTGATTCGATGAAGATATCGAGGAGTTGATCTTCCATTTCTTCTTTAGTATCTTATCACTGGCATTGAATACATATCTCTGGGATATGCAAATTAATGTCTTCGACATGGTGATACGCGTTCACTTACCAAGGAAGAAATAACAGAAGACTGCCCACAGATACTTCTTTATCGGCACAATTCATGCTTATGGATTGCATTTTATTTTACGTACTTGAAATTATTCTATGATACATTCCTCGCAGTTGAAAAGCATGTTTGATGAAGTTACTTGTCAGTTTTGGAATAATGTTTCTTTTTTCTTTATATTGAGAAAATGCACATATTGAGGAAGTATTAAATTGCACGAATTAGGAAATTTTTCAAGAAAAATTTGTAATGAAGTCGTATGTATAAAATCTAAATTCTTAAAAAGAAAATGAGGAAATTTGCGCTGTTTTAATGAAAGTATATTATAACAAGCGTAAAATATCTGTCGTATAATCCTATTTGTTGTGTAGGTCGCGACATTTAGACGCCACGATTTTAAAACTTAACAAAAACCAAACTAAAAAAGATGCAACAAAAGATTTTCGTTGCCTTTAATCATATTATACCGGTTGTACTGACAATTAGCGAGCAAGTTCGTTACTGTTATAAATGCATTCGCTGAGCAACAGCTACACGTACGGACGGAATACATCATCGATATTGAAATGCTGTTTTTGTCAGCTACGGTTTGTTCTTGTGAGCGTTGCTTTTTCCTTATTGAAAAATCGACTTTTGAAAAACGGAGATTCGCCGATGGCAGTTCGATGCACATTTTTCATCCGTGCGTTTCGTAGTAGTGACCCCTTCTTAGGATTAAATATTTTACATTTGTTTCAAAATTTAAGAAAGCTCTTTTTACATTGTAACAAGTGTCTCCTAGCTGACCTCGATCTATAACTGCGCGCAGAACGCAACGAGCCTAACCATAAATATCACCTTCCGCTGTCACAAAAATTTTGCTTATCGGTTAACGCAGGATAATATAAACTAAATGTTTGTAAGTCTATATTTTTATGTGGGTCTTGTTTCTATAATTTTATTGCGGTGTTAAGTCAATGTTGTTAAAAACTTCCACCACTTCCTCACTCACCTAAAGGTTAGTAGTGAAGGCTGTGCGCACTGATCCAGCCATCACCCTGTACCACAAGACTGAAAAATGTTTTTATTAAAAGTCAATCGTTAAAGTGAAAAAGTCATTTGAGTGTTCTCCATGGGTGCCCTACTCGAAAACACGTTGTTGCCTGGGAAACCAACCACGAAATTCACATAATTTATTCACTAGAATTTTTGAATGAACCTAGGGAAAGTTCTACAATTTTGTTCCAAATCATTTAGAGTTATGAGAAAACTTCAGATGAAGACTTAACGAATGTAACAATAATGAACAAAATATTATTATGTGGTTAACAATTAACGAAAATCTTATATAAAACGGCTCCGAATGTTTCAAATAAGTGAAAAATATTTTTTGTAGCT
Organism: Laupala kohalensis; assembly: GCA_002313205.1. Lineage (NCBI taxonomy): Eukaryota > Metazoa > Arthropoda > Insecta > Orthoptera > Trigonidiidae > Laupala > Laupala kohalensis. The sequence goes on along the minus strand of NNCF01128935.1, from coordinate 103,836 downwards.
TTTTTGGTTTTGATTTTATTTCATTTCAAAATCGTGGATTTCAATATGCCGCGCCCTGTAGAAGCAAATTCTCTGTCCCTTTAAATTGATGTAATCCGCTTATGTCAAATTTATGTTGGTATTTTCACGGACTAATTTCATCTAACTTTTTGAAATATCATGATCAAGTTAACGATATTGAATGACATTTTCTCATAATGTTTTAGAACTATGCACTGAAATGCACTTAATGGCTTAAATTTCATCAGGAATGAAATAACTTGAAGCCATAAAACCTCTAGTAACAAAATAATATCGAAACTGACCAATTCATTTGTTGATGACAAACATAAGCAATTTATCAAATTATGTATTGTCTATGGATTGCCATAGAATTGTAACAGAGGGTTATGTAGATAACGGAGTAGAGACTGACTAAGCTTGTGCTAGATGCACCTCAAAACTATGTTGAAATTCCTGATTTTTTAAATGAGCAAGTAATTGATATGTATAAAAACATGTAGGCCTTCCCAGACAACTTGTTTATTAAGTGTTAAGTTATAGGGAACTCTTAGGAGAAAGCCTTTGAGGGCAATTTTTTTCAATTTTATAAATCAATTTAAATTAAAACCTGTGAAAACATGTTTTAGGAGTACAAAAATTTTTGAGTCTTATATGTTATTTATACTTCGTTATTCACAAGTTAATGTTGCAATAACTACTTTAATTTAAACCACAAGAATGAAATTTTTATCAAGCGACATGACTATGTGACTAGCGCCTAGCACGTCCACAATATACGTAAGTGATATACTACATTTCGTTCCTCTCCCATGCAGTATACAACAGTGTACATTGAGATGAATGGTGATTTTCGTATCAAGATATTTTCATGTTATGCACGTCCATATAAATGTTATGCACGTCCATATTTTTCAATAGTTTAAACTTCACGGATCGTGCTGAATGAATTGATTTCCTCCAGTTAAAATATCCCTCTACAAATGTCTAGATATGATACGAAGGAATAAATAATTCATGTATTGAAATAAACAGCAGAATAAGTCTCTTACTGTCGCAATGAACTTAGTGTAGTCTTTCGCGGACATTTCGGCACCGGCAATCTCAATCTAATAATCACGCTTAAAAGATTTCCAGTGATTCAGATTCTTTTCGCGTTCTTTTATACGATAGTGTAAGGCTGAGGAAAGATCTACACTTTCCAGTTCTTCATGCATATGAGGACTGAAAATAGTTGGAGATCTTAAATTATTCTGTAATTTATAGGACTATCAGCTTACAATTGTAATTTCATAGGATCTGAAAGCTATATATTCCTTATTGCCGTGCATTAAAAAAATGTTTTCTTCTATAACGTTTGTGTCCAACTTAGTTCAGGCACTTTTCCCGAACAAAATTGTTTATCGTTCATTGAATACAATCTAATATCTTAATTGTAAATCTAGAATGTTTTAAATGGATAAATTAACAAAGTTTCCTTTTTCACAATATCGTTAAATCTTTCTTTCTTAATAGAAACGAAGGATATGGTATATTGTCACTGATGTATTTATTTTGTTAAGTGGTTAAATCTCAATAATAATAATAATAATAATAATAAATCGCATTTCTAAGTTGTTAATATACTTCTTTTAAATTTGCTTTAATTAATAATGTTGGAAGAAAGACAATAATGTTGACGAAATACGTGAGTAATTATGAATGGAAATATTTAAAAAAGTAATTTACACGTATTTAACGAAATCAGTGCTTTCACACTAGTTACCGCGAGAATCCTGTGTGATTCTACTTTTAATAGATAACTTCTGCCCGGAATGCTATATTTTTCTGCCCAGTGCATTTCCATTCAAAATACCATAACATTGTAACGTGTATGTTGCACTCACGAGATCTTCGAAACTTACGACGAGAGGGAATGGAGAGAAGAAAAGAAGAAAAGGAATGCAATCAGTGCCCCGACAGTGACACGAGAAATCATTTTCGAGATTTAGAGGCGGTTAAAATTCCTCGCCCAGGAGCTTCCATGATGCGTATGTAAGATACGTTTGGTAGACTGATAAATATATTGAAAGTTAAAAAACTTTCTTCTGAATAATGTGTTGCACTTTTGGTGTAAATATTCCTTAATATTAAAGTTTTAAAAAGTTTTGAGCATAAATGATTAAAGAAATTCATCAAAGTACTTTTTGTATGAGGTAAATTTCTGTAGGCAATCATGAACATGTCGAGGAACTAGTGCCCGAGTTGTGCGTATTCGGTTATTTTTGTGCACTGCAGAGGAATATTAATTTGCAAATCTGGTACTAAAGAAATATACAGTGCACTCGATGATTACTCTGGAATTTGGGAAGTCCAGCGAACATCCGTATTTTCACCTTCGAGAAGACACTTCATCTACTTTTTTTATTCTTGTTTGTCCAAATCAGCGCTGACCAACTTATTTTAGCCCTCGGACCATTTTCTGTATATTTTGATCGATCGGGCCGACAGGTTGGCCAAAATGTTGCTGACAAATAAAACTAATGGGACATACTTATTTGTAACGTGACATTTTGATTCATATCAACAAATTTATATTATTTCAAGCTGAAAAGTTATTAATATTTTTTTTATTATAATGTTTTCATATTATAATGTATGATGAGGTAATATCGAACAATTTTTTTCTATTTTCTCTCCCCGTACATGCCACCATATTGATTATGACAGAAAAAGATTTATAATACAAAGTTGTGCCCCCAACGTTTGATGACAAAATTTATGTAAAATGTTACATAACTCGCGGGCCGCCAGTTGGACAGCACTGGTATAAATGTTTCCGAGTGAAACCGGGAAAATATGTAGCAGTTTATATTGCAAGATAGAGATGGACATGGGATAACTGTTGATTTGTGGATAATGAAAGAGAATGGGCGGTTGCATTTCTATCTCAATAAATGAAAACCCATTTGAATGGAATAATTATGTGTAAGTTAATGAAATTATACTTTCAAGTGTCAGCAGTAAGATCAGCATTGTCACATGACACGATGTACGTTCAAATTCTACTGCAGAATTGAAGTTATATCCTACCATCTGAAAGTGGACATTACATTAAGCGCTTTCTGTTGCGCATTTTTCAATCAAATAATTCTGTGAATAGGTTGTTAGTCATGTATTTATAATTTTTCATTTATGATTTATATAGGACTGTATTTAATATAAAGTATTTTGCGTGTCCTATTTCTATAGAGGTGAGAAGTACGGGAAAATATATGTAAGTTAATATTTTAAAATTTCTATCAGTTAATAGATAGTTAATACACCTTTAGAACACAGTGGTTACATTTTTTTGAGTCATACAATGTTAATATTTCTTTAATATAATTATTAAAGATTTGGCGGTATTTTCTTGGGGGGGGGGAGTCTGCAGCGATGAAACCTCTTTCGTGTTCTACGACAGCTGTCGATAGCGACCCTAATACATTACGCACTTTTATTAATAAAATGAATCCAACATAGAATAATTAGTTACTCAAACATTTTTTTCTAAATCAAATTTGTTTCTCGAATTTATTACCATTTTCCAAATCCTGTGTTTTAGCCTGGTCCATGCTGTAGATGGGTTTTCATTCATTCAGTGTCTCCGGTCATCGATTCATTGATTTCTTTAAGTTAACGGTTTGACTATTTTATTTGGTGACCTCTGATCTTTCAGACCGACTTTACAGTCTTCGGTTGTGGACCTTTACACTCTGCGACATTTCTAGATCAGCCTGTATAACGCCAGAAGCACGCGCAAATGAAACGTTGTATGGGGCAGGAGTAAAATGGTACAAAAAAGGGGTTAGTAATCGATACTGCTGCTGGAAGACATAACTGTGGTGGTCATGATGAGCGATTTTCTTATTTCTTGCAGAATTTTGTATTTTAATTTTCACTTAGCGTATCCATCAAACTTAATTTTCTTTCTTTTTAAGGGGGCTTTATTTTTAAATTGATGAGTTTTTACATTTATTAAATCTGGCATTTCTGCGAGTTCTTACGCCATTGTTAACGGCTATTAGAATACTGTTTATACACTGTCATTGTAACTTACCTTTCCTAACAATTTGTTTAGTCCTATGATGAGAAGTTAATTAATCCTAAGAGTATTCTATCATAAGAGAAGAAATTATGGAGTATTGGATATACGTAGTTAGGATATTGGATCATAATGGCGACGACCTCTATGGACCATCAGAGGGAAAATCTGGCATCTGATTCCTCCGAACTGAGTTGCCACATTCCTTCTCTGAAGTTCTGTTTACAGAGTGCGAATTTTCTTAGAAATCGGATTTTTTCTCGGAAACAGGAAGACTGTCTCGTGAGTGTAATGGTGGGAGGAGGTGGAGACCTCGGGGGTGGGGGCTTTTGCCGCACGACGGCCGCAGGGGCGCGTCTGCGCTGCGCAACGCGTGGGTGGTAGCCAGCCACCTTGCCTTGCGTCTGCGCTGCAGCACGTGGGCCGACTCCGTACACGAGGATCAATACGGACAGAGCACGCGGCAGCTCTGCGTTTGGGCGGTTCACAACCCCGTCGCACAATGGTGCCATTTGAGGACGGGGAGTGGGGAGTGGAAGGAATGTAATGAATTGATCTTCTTATCCAAAAGCGTTGATTGATTTTTTAAAGATATGATTTTCAGGTTTGTTAAACTTTTCAATAACGAGTCAGATTTGGTACGCAGTAAAAATTCAAGATGGTCGCTTTAATTTTAACTATAAGATTCTGGCATCCACATAAATTTTTCTTTGACTTATAAACACTAGTCCTAAAAAGTCTTACTATGGATGTATAAGGAAATTATTGTAACTCTTCAGAAATTTGAAATCTCTTCGAAGAACTGAGATATTGGCGTATTCATGTTGAATTCTCAGACATGTCGCGGTTGACAAATCTAATGAAATACCATTAAATTATTATTTTTGACTCTGAAGAATTGGAATTTCCTCGATTCTCTTTTAAGGGTTGTTTTATATTTGAGAACTTGAGTCATGTGACAGACTCTTTAACAGAAAATAATTCTCTTGTTATAAATGATTTGATTCATGTCTTCTTGTATGTCGTTCTGTTCAAGAGTTCACTGAGTTTTCCATGCCTATATTTAAAAAACCCGTTGGTAAGTTTGGTTTCTTCTTACTTAAGCCTGGACTAATGTATGCCTTGCTTTCGTTTTGTCATATTTAACATATTCTTCCATCGAGGCCCGCTGTGTTTTTTCGTCGTTTTTTTTGTCTTGCTTAAAGCTTTTTTTCATGAAGGTATTGTGCTAGGACTAACTTCGCTTGGCATTCGATCGTAACACGTGACACGTGGCGTGTCCAGCTCACTGCAATTTGAGTCACACCATATATATCATACGATCTCTCCACTACCTTATGTCGTTATGCATAAAAGATTTAATTTAAGCTTGGATAAAATTGAACCATTTTGGATTTATTTCCATCCGCTACAATGTTAAACAATGTGTGATGTAATGTAGTCCTGGAAGTCAATATCTATCCATATTTTGTTTTCTCAGAATATTTCACAAATTTGTTTACTTGTGAAGAGTTGACCCTGCTGTGGATCTTTCACCTTCAAAATCACCGTAATATTCTCTTAATAGCTGCTGATCAGGAGTTTAATATTAAGAGAAAAAATTTACTATGTAATAAACAGAGATATCATTCTGTACTTTGGGCTCATTATTTCCTTTTTGTGGATTAGGTTCTCCGATATATTTTGACTATTTCTTTGTCATTAATTTCGTTTTCTATGTTTAGCGACAAGATCATGAATGTGTTGTAACTCCGATTTCTTTCTTTTGGGCAAGTACGGTTATAAGCAATCGGATTGTAGTACACGATTATTTTGATGACATTATACCCCGTTCTGATTCATCTAAGGTATGAGATGTTATGTCCAACTGTGCATCGAACTCATTGTGCATGAACTCTATATTGATTTGACGTTTTCTAGATGAGTTTAGGACCTCCTTTCAATCTCTTGATTTTTACATTATTTTTGTCTCTTTAAATTTCTACCTGAAGATCTTTAAGATGTATTTCATCACCACCCATTTTCAATTTTTTTTCCTGATCTACATATCTTAATCCGAACATTTCGTAGAACGGGGAGTTTCGAAACAATGGGGGTCTTCTCTACCATTTCAGGTTTACCTTCTAGTGGCGTTGTACTACTTACTATTTTTAAACCATACCACCTCAGTTTGCTATGTGTAATCAACACTTCTTTTCTTGGCATCTCGGTTGTATTTCGGCATAGTTCCATTTTATTTTCGGCAGTTACATCTTTCTTTTCTTCTGAAAGATGGTCAGTTTTATTGTAGGTATACGCTGCTGGAAACATTTATTCTATTATTTTTATACAAACTGTAATGAAACTACATTACGAAAGTCACTCAAGACAGTTTTCCAATTTTCATTTTGAATGTATATCATTGTTCTTCAATTTACTTATGCCTTCTGTAGTTCTGCACACTCCGTTGTCATCAATCTTCAACGTTGTTATGAGAACTAGACGCTTTTTTTGCTGTGGTAAATGTCTCAATTAATGTGTATGGGTAAACCTTGCGAACCTGCTCATGAAACTGGATCCTACCGGATACTTAGCCTCCTGCCGTTGTCAAATGCATTAAAATTTCCTGAAACGACTTGTAGGTAACCTTGAGTTGATCCTATCTCATAAGTTAAGTTTTAGAAGAAAAATTGGGTCGATCCTAGGAAGAACCACAAGCGAAAAGTTCTTTTGCATTGCTTTCGTAGATGGTCAAGCATATGACGAATTTTGGCTCACGAGAAACTTCAAGCTCTTCCCTGACATATTTGTTCCTCTTTGATGGCATTGCTTCCACTTACTTGTGCCATGCTCCTTCCTTTCTCTTTTCTGACCTTCCTTGGTCACCTCTTGTTCTTTTCGATCCCGACTCTATTAGGGCTAGGGTATCTTTCATTTTCCTCTTCTTTTTTTAAAAATGTTTTTAGTAAAGAGATATGTTGGGATTTCAGTTTTGAGTGTTACTTCAGGAGGGTTTTTAGTGGGTATGGCTGAGTNNNNGGGAGAGTCATGTTGGCTCTCCCTAGTGCGTAACTGCATTTTCCCTACCTGTACAAGTTTTAAGGGCTCTAATGACCTTTGATGTTGACGAGCCCTAAAGTCCCACACACAAAAAAAAATGTTCCTCTTTGAAATAAATTTTGTTGTCCGAAGTTCCCCAAGGCAGTTTTATCAGATCCATTTTATATCCTTTCTGCGCCGTAGATGTACTCAAATGACCTACGTTAATGGTACAACAAACTTTATCGCGAATGAAAATCCAAATACTGTCGATGCACTTACGATGCTGGAGGAGTGTCTCAAGTCAGTCACGCAATGGTTAAAGAAATAGCATAGAACTCAATGATTCAAAATTCTCCCATGTGACAGTGACATTTAGCGAAAATGTATGCCCCCCTGTTCAAATAAACTTGAAACACTCCCTCATTTTCTTACCTTACACAGAATTACAGATTGTGAAAAATGTCAACAACAAAATCCTTTCGCTTGATACAATTTTTGGAGACAGGCTGTGGTAATGAATATCGCATGTTGGCAAGAAGGACTTGAAACACAACTACTGAGAGTCTCGGATTGGAAAAGCATTTAAAATCTGGAGTACATTTGTAACATAGTATGAATACCAATTGTGTAATAAATTTGTAATAGTCATCTTCGTGTAACAAAATTGTAAAGAAACTAGACTTTTTCTAAAGAACTAATGAAGTGAATCTCTATTCTACGTTTAAGTTGAAATTTCAGTGTGATTCAAATTGAAGTAGCTTCGTTTGGAACACCGAAAATTCACAGTTCATGGACGGAAAGTCTCCAAATTTGGAGGGTGTATATTTCAGGCAATATGAAAAAGATCTATATTATACAAAATACGTTAGAATCTGCTAATACATGGCGCTGCAAACTTCCTGAAAATGCATGTAAGGAAATTTGCATAACATACGCTTGAAAGGAAGGTGGATTTGTGATCTTTGCCAATATGAAGGTGTATCAACCTCGTGTGAAAGTAAGCGTCTCCATAAGATATTCTACAGTCTATACAACCTGCAATGGTGACAAAATATCGTAGCGAACGTTCTCCCACGACATCGTTATTGATTGGTAACTAGTACTCGAGGGATCTTCCAAGGTTTCGCAAATCCGCAATATTCTTCAAGCTCGTTAAACTTGGCGCGCTATGTATCGATAAATTTGGAAGAAAATTTTATTGTATTGATCATTTTCTCATAGTTCTTATAGTTTCTCATAGTCGTTTATTTCCGAGTGTTGAAGATTTTTCATTTACCCATTACAAAAAAATTAATTTCTTTTATACAGTTCTATGAATATATAGATAGATAATGTGAGTGAAAAATTGCTTACATTAGTCATGGCAATACTTTCACATTTTCATTTTTGTAAAAGAATATTACGACGAATGACACAAGCGTCGTAGGCCAAAAATTAAATACATATTCGAAGGCACTATTTCCATCGAAGATGTATGTTTCGGACTTGGATCTTCTCATGATATTTTAACGATCGCATTAGTAACTTACTCTTTTCTAATTGTTCACATTTTCGAAAACCGACGGAAATATGATAAAATTCGTTTCTTTTTGTTTACAATGGAAAGCCTATACTAGACCTGTGCGAATGTAACACGTTTTCTTCTGTGGAGTGATATATTTTAATATTGTTTTTCTCAGTGCAATGTTTAGAATTTGGAAACATGAGATGGGCAATATCAACTCTTGACTCTGTTTCATCGATTTAAAAATAAGGGTGGAATCTTCCATGATTTCATATAATATCTCTTGACATTTTGTCATCTGGTTTCACTTAGATTCACGGACATGTTCTGAACCATTGTTTTTTGTACTTACCGTGTAAAATTGTTTCTTTTTCAATATTGTTTGTTGCCGATTGTGGATCTCCTTTAATTCTTATATTACAATGCAGAAAAGTAGTTCTTTTGCTTGGGCAATTTACTGGGACATCCAGGGGATGTAATATTGATTCTGTAGAACAAAAGCAGCGTCATCGTTATGGCAGAAAACTCTTAACTTGACTGTCACGCTTGAAGATGAAAGTAGAAATCAATACTAATCCTTAGTGGAGCATTCAGCACCGACATGTGGATTCGTAGCGTGTTTCGTTGGATTCGTGATAAAGTTCCGCCGCATGGGCAGAGGTGATGAACATGATATGTTGAAACAGATACAATGATCGGAAGCATCTCGTTACCTAAGTGCATATTAAGCAGCGAAACAATTTAATAGCAAGGGGATTCTATTTAGTGTACTACATCCAATTACGAATTCCTCTTATTTATTACTGGCATTACATCTAGGAATCATTGATAAATAAAATGTTCATAACTATCCACTGCAATAAATAAAATTTCAATACCTATCTTAGAATATATTGGTTCAATGGCAACTAAAAATATGACATGAGTTCATTCAAAATTTATATTTTTTAATGATGTGCAATAAATCAGGAGTTATATCCTCTCGACCTTCTCAATTATTCAAATTGACATAAATAATTCTACTGAAACCTTCGAAAAAACTACTCAATTCTATACTTCGTTATTGTGAGCTTTTCTTAAGTCACGACGGAAATGGGAAAATCTATGTCAAAATTTTATTTTCGCTATGTTGTAAACCCTCTCCAAAGTTAAACGAAGAAATATGGAGACAAATACTTTAGGTATAGTTTTAATTTAAATTTCTTCCCTTAGCTATTGAAAATGATCGTGTTTACACTACTATATCGAATATAGTTGTAATACCATGACCTAATGTGTCAAGATAGCTAAATACTTGCCCTCACGTTTTATGCCCTCACATTTTCTCATTATTTAGCATTCTGTACCTAACCACTTGAGAACGCTTGAATGCCCTCCCTTGTTTTCCGCCCAGTAGTTGGTGTTTTTATCCTGGTTGTTGAATCTGCCAGGACGAATCCTGAGACTTGTGTAGTGTGTGATTTTATTGTCCTCCACCGAACTTTCTTTCTGAAGCCGATTACAGCTCTTCCAGGAACCTGGACTGCGGAAAGCGAAGTATATTGCAGCTTAACATAAGTATATATATCAACGTTGGTTTGCGGGCTCAGTCATTGACGCCGAGCCGAAACCCGAGGTTTTTGTCTAAAGGGACTAAGCAGACAAAAGCTTGTTCGTCGTACAAGGTCGCGCATTGTAATAAACATGGTCACACCTGTAATAAACATGGTCACACCTGTTTTCCTTAACCCTAGAACCGTAATTATTTTTGTTCAAAAGTAAATTTGTTAAACTGAAATATTTTACATTAATACATTTATCCCTTAACTTACTAATTAATTGTCATTTAACTTTCAGAACTGTTAAACTACAGTACTCTAAAACAGCATTAAGACAATTAATAAACTAATAATGCACTTTTGTGGACATACGCGCTCTAGACTATTTCATGAAGGGATCGTATTGACCCAATCATGAAAAAAATTCTTCTGTGACTGATTCCATAACATTTGCAGAGGTTGAGGACTCTTTCAGGTCCATTGTTTCGGTAAAATTTCTGACCATTCACGCGAATGATAGTGAACCCTAAGGACAGAGTTTGGCTGCCTTTCATAGTAGACAACTCCGAAATATTGAGTACAGAGTGTCGTGCTGTCATGCCCACCATTTTCACTCGGGCCCTTTTGTAGCGGTTCAGTTAATTCCGCGTAAAATTTGTAACGTAGAAACAAATTTTGTTTCCTCAACTGCTATTCCAGTTATTGTCTCTGTTGTTCGAAAGGTTAGTAGTACTAAGCGAAGAATGAAAATGCCCAGACGAAAGGGTTTACGTTAAGGTGCCGCGCTAAAGCATTGTGAGTGGTATGACGTTGCGCAGTTCTTGCCAACTTAAAGTACCTACTCGGTACCTGTAATACGTAGCTGTACGAGCTCGGAAGTCACAGTAAATTCCAGTAGTGTAGTTCTGTTGAAGTACTTTGTCCGTTGTCGCATCGATTGGCTTCATGGTTAAAGTATTACTGTGTTGCTATGCGTAGCGTGAGGTTTCTCTTTTTTTTCTTCTATATGGTGAAAGGTAGTGGGTGGGTCTCTTCAAGGGTAATGTTCATCGTTCATGGGTGTGTGTTGCTCTAGTCTCATCCACATAGTCAAATTCAAATTTATTATGTTTTTTTAAAACTTTGATCATTCTCAAATTTCATTGGTCAATGCCTTTTGGGGGTTTATTGTATTGTTGTTACTTATCCCATGTTCACATTATCGTTAGTTTCGACCTTCATTTAGTCTTAAAATTCAATTTACCTGTAATTTAATCGTCCCTTTCAAAGATGTTTTAAGGATTAGTTAATTTATCTTTTTTACAGCATGTAGTACAATTTTGTACTTACACTGCAGTATAATTTTAGTCATCTCGTATGTAAACACTTAAACACTCAAGTTATCTCAATGATCCGTTTTTCTCCTATACCGCTTGCACGATTACTTGGTTATCATTTCTTGATATCTAGGGAGCAATTGTGTGTATTAACCTGTCTTGTACAGTTTCGAATACGTTAATGCGAAGAAATAAGGGCTTCTTTTTTTGTGGAATAATTTTATCTGTGGCGAATAAGTACAGTGTGTTGGAACGTGTTTCGTTTAAATTTTTAAACTTGACATCGTTCGATTGAAGTCCCTGCTTTCTCGCTTGTCTCTCCACTCTCTGCCGCTCCCGCCGATATCGAGCCTACTACTGCAGTTCCATTTATTCGAATACTAATTTTTTTACATGGCCCTTTATAAATTCATTCAGAGTACAGTTTTCTCTGAAGACGTTTGTGACAGTACACTGTTGACCTCATAATTTCGTTTCTCTCGTCCTTTTTATATTCAGTGAATTTCAAAAGTATAAATAATTTCGTAATTATCGCCTATCATCATACCCCTTATTTCTTTGTCGATTCTTATGAATAAGTTTTACTCATTACTATAACTTACTCTCTTACTTTCTACGCCCTGCGTACCGCGAATCCATGGAAGAAGAAGATAAGCGAAGGAGGAAAGGATCACGCGTTCCGTCCGTGAGGAATGACTGAAACGACGGGCAAGGAGGACGACCTGCGAAATCGATTACGTCAGAGCGGCTAAGATCCGCCCTGGTCGATATTAGATCTCACGAGTCTTCGGGTTCGAGGTTGTCAGCTTCCCGCTGAGGGACATCGTCAAGATTCTAGGTCGCTTTCCGTGCTCGGAGAGTGCTCAAATTTTGCATAGTTATGGGAGAGAAAAAAAATAAATTAAGTTCTCACTCTGTGAAACCTGCTAACAGCAGACAATAATGAGACGTCAAAGTTTTTAGCTTGTGCTTGTAGGACGTTGAAGTGAATAAGATATGTTGGATATTTAAATATTTGGTATAAATGCTTTAGGAAACAGTTTGGTGTCTAATTTTTTTTAAAATTTTGGTCTCTGGACTAACGTTTTGTGGAAGTGATTACATTTTAATTCTTTCCATTTGTGGTGTATCGGTACAACTGATTGGTGTAGAAATTTGCAACTATGGATAGGAACTCCCTAACCCTATTCTTAGCCGAGTAGGTGAGCCATTTCCACAAGAAAGTTTCTTTGAATTTTCCTATACGTTCGTGTA
>NNCF01128935.1:19059-90846 GCA_002313205.1 Laupala kohalensis | reverse complement strand
TTGCGCTTCTCAACCCCCACCTTTAGGGATGTCGTGCACCTCATGTAGTCTGAAGAGTATAATGACACTGGAAATACGATTGTTCATGTGAGAATACACAAAAACAATGGACTCGACACTAAAATCGGTGTTTTTACGTTATTTTTACGTTTTTCCTTTCCTATTCCCAGCTCTAAGGATACCGTGCTCCTATGTATTCTGAAATTGAATTTAACTGCATTGGCAGTTTAAACATTTCGTCAACCGTAAAACTATGGATCCGATGCGTTTTTAATTTTTGTGTTTCAAAATTAGTTTCCAATATTTTTTCTCCATAAACCCATTTCCACCCCTCATCCCCCAAGGGGGACTATTGGTGTCATTATTTCATGAGGGTTAAATTTAGACTACACGATATTGCGATTTCACTATCAACTCAGCGACGCCGAAAATGGACTCTACTCTGGTATCTGTCATGTTAGATTCTTTTTTTCTTGGCGTCCCCTTCTCTAGGGGGCCTGGGGTTTATACTGGCTGATTGCGGACTTAGGTATCTTCGGAAATGTCACTACTAATTTCAGCGGCCCCGAAAACAATGATATCAACACTAATATCAATCATTTTCATTTATTTTTACATTTGAACCTCTTCTCAAAGAGTATATTCCCTCATAGTGATTGTGGGCTTCAGCGGCGTTGAGAGCGCGACTCGGCGCTTCTGTTCTTAAATTTTAATGTATTCAACACCAACATAGTCCTTTTTTATTATTTTTCCCAAATTATATAATGTCTCAAATGTGTACTTATTGTTAACTTAGAAAGCATTGGGGACGTTCTTATCCTTCTCTTCGGCACCGAAAACTATGGTTTCTAATCTAATATCTGATTTTTTCATTATTTTCACGTTATTCTCTTTACACACCCTCTTCAGGGGTGTCAGTAATGTCTTACCCTCACAGTGCTTGTTGTCAGATAGTCACGTATCAAGTTTGGTTGTTATTGCTTCCGGCACCGCAGAGTTATGATGGGATACATACATAAAACATTCCAAGCCCCATTTCACTCCTATCCTCACATTTTCGATCGCGAAGTAGGCACACAAATTCTTGGACACCGCTATAAGGAACAAGGAATTTTCAGATAGCGATTGTCCGACTGTGCATATAATTTCTCAAACAGTCTTCTTTAATGTATTTTTTTACTTTATCCTTTTTCAAATTGAAGCAATTTTTTCGTTTTATCTCTTATTACCATGTCTGTTGCTCAACGTGGCTGCGCTTTCCCTTTATCAAAAAAGAGTCATTACTTTGTTTTTATTGGTCATTGGTGGCAAATACAAATACACAAATAGAATATCACAATTGCTTTGTCTTGAAACTTAACTTCAAATTATGGTTTTAATATAATTTTAAAATATCTTTGTTCTCTTTTTTAACAGCTTTGGTGGTTACACAGAGTGTTAGTAAATTTGAAGTGAGTTCGGGTTGCATTACGTGATCATATTTGTTCGAGCCAAAAAGTTTTGTATGTAGTGAAACCGGACGTGACGTAAAGGAAATTTTAGTATTTTTCCTATAGGGAGTAAAAGAGTCCTAAATCTCTAGTCCTTTGGCTGTTTTTATAACGCTATAATGGATGAATAGAAGTTTCATCTCAAATTCCCGTAGATTCAGATGAAAAGTTTTATAAAAATCGTGTTCAGTGGGAGAGGAATATGTCTCGCTATGGAGGCTGGTCAACACTAGACGCTGTGATGATATGAGTTTGCGCAGTAGTAAAGCGATGTCGCGACCGGTGCTCCAGATGGGTGGTTGACGTTGGCGCCGGCGCCGTCGTCGTCTCGCCGCCGCGCCGTTGCCAGAGCGATCGATGTTAGCACAGCGGCTGGTTCGGCGCCCACGAACTCCACTTCCTCCACCCCCTTCCAAACGGTGCAACTCTCTTTCTTTATCTTTTTCTTCTTCCCTCTCTTCTTTGCTTCACTTGCCATCCATTGCGGCATCTCACTCGCATATAACTTAATTTATGAATAATTACGGACATTTTTCCGTAGTTTGTAGAACTTTCTTATTCTGGGCTCCCTTCATGATATTCACATTATTTGTGACGTCTTTTTGTACTTTCTAGTGACTATTATGATAAGAATTGTTACGGGACTAATTATCGGATTTAAAAGTAATGCATCCTATTCTTATGCTTAAAATATTATTGTATATTTGGGGACGTTTGGTAAGTTGACTTTGTGACTAAGTATGTGCAATTAATTGTATTTCCCTACAATGTTAATTACCTCTCAACATATCAATAGCTTGTTGTAAATGTAAGAGTAGTGAAACATTGTGTTCTTTTTACGATATATTTTATCTGATTTTTGTAAACTGTATAAAAAATCTACAGCGTTTTTCAATTGACGTACATTATGATTGTTGTTCGTCTGGAAGTAACTTTTATCTGGAGTGAACTGATGAACTTCATCATTTTTTCTTAATTTCAATTCTGTGCAATCGTCTAAATAAATTATATTAGTCCCCGAAGTATATACCTCAGGACAGTTGAATACAAAGCGTTTACATTATGAGATTTTAATCAGAAGAATTAAGAATTACGCGTAATCTACGTCATTGTACCACAGATAATAGAGATATATCTTGTTGTATGGTCTGAAAAGAAGTGTGTAGTTGATTGCATGTACCTTTTTCTCAATAAATGTTATTCCCTAAATTGGTATACGGAAAGGATTGGGAACGAAAGCATACGAGTGGGAATAATTTATTGGTTTATGAAACAGCTGATGTTTGGCAAGATTTATGTAAAATCGGAAATAATAATTTAATTTCTTATTTTATCAGAGAATTTTTGCAAACCGCCCGGAAATAGTGTTCTACATTATTCCCAGCCCTCGCTATAGAAGGCCTCTGTTAAACTGGCAACATCGGAGATAATTTTTTTAAATGATTTTAAACGTTTAGCGGAAAGACAGTTCAAACTACTGCGATAAGTTAATGAAATTAGTTCAAAGTAAGCACTTGCCTTTTTTAATTTTTGCTTTTTGTGCTGGCTTAGTTTTATTTACGTGACTAAGTATGCACGCCTTGACAGTCACGTAGAACCTACTAATTACATGTCAATGTATATAGGAGATAGTGTATCGCAAGTTAATTAGGTTTTGGTTCATATAATGTTTATTACTAGTGAAGTACAGTTCTATTTTTGTTTGTTTTGTTTAAACGTTTTAAAACTCAAACATTTAAAACACGTTTTATGTCTTTATTTAAACTTCGCCAAATAGCGGACTGACGTTTGGTGCATTTTCTTTCGTTTCCTGTAATTTTTGTGACTGTTTCAGAACTAGATCGAGTCTCATTTGAACGACTGTGAAGAGATGCCGAATTGTGGAAGTAGATGGAAGGCGAGTTAGTTTTGAAAATTTGTGTCCGTGGGTTCAGTTGTTCTCTTCACTTGGATTAATGGCCCGTTTTATTTTATCTGTTGTATTGTTTCATCCGTATGTGAAATAAGCTATCTTTTTAATGTGTATCATGTCTTCTACTGACTTCACTATTGCCAACTTACGTGTGTCGTTGTAGAAATGGTAGTGTCTATGTAATTGTGTGCTGTAACTTGTGAATATCTCCGTTTTCAGTTCCTCAACAATTTCTGGCCGATACCTGTAAACTCGGTTTTTGAGGTAACCCTCTAAACATTTATGCAGGGATCGATGTCAGGTGAATGCCGTTTTTAAAACAGACTTCTTGTCTGAGAATATGTAAGAGAAGCGTAACCTACTTCCCTTATTTTTATTATAATTTCGATTATGATGTTCCATAAACAATTCTTGTTAATGTCATTGTATGTACCCAGATTAATGGTATGCATGCATGCAAAATACGAAGCGCTCCGTTGACCCGAGAATCACCCATTCTGATTTGTATGAAACGTGTTTACAAAATTGTAAGGGGTTGAATTTATTATAACTTAGTTCGTATTAAAACGAGATTAAGAGAAGCTGTGTTCACTTGGCATCATATTTCCCAGTCAGTCAGTGTGCTTCCTCCTGCCTTCCCAGACGTACATGTTTGCATGACTCGTTTTGATGTTTTGATGGTTCCAATGTGTAGCGGCTTTTAATGTTGTCCCTTGACTCTCTTTGTTACTCTCTTTCTGTGTGACCTCCACTTTGTTGTGACCCTGGATGTTGCCCGATATGAATTCGTTATCTGTGCTTGCTGGATAATGTTCAGTGTTGCCGGTGAACCGTACGCTTCTATTAGTGTTACATGGAGCACTTCTGTGTCACAATGGCCTGTTATATTATTATTGAATGGCGACTACGGACACCTTTCACGAACACACACGTGAGGATGGGTTTTTCCTTAATGAGACTCTGCGTCGTCTGTTCTTTGCGTGCGAATTTTCTGATTCTGCGTCACCGCAATTTTTCAACCAATTTCTCCTATCCTCCATGCTCCATTTCAAACATTCCCAACCTGCCCTTTGTTCCCTGTTGCGTAAGAGCATCCAGGGTCCTCATTTTCCACTTATCGTAACTTTGTTGCCCATCCAAGGGATGTAATTAACTTACTTCTGACTGTCCAACCAGAAGCAGCTACGATGCATCTGTACCAAACACTTAACAACTAAATATGTTAACTGAAATTTTCCTAATTGTAGTTTAATTTCTCCCTAGTCTTTAATTAAAATATTTACTTTCCCTGGTTAGTGACTTTTTGTAAAATATTTATTAATGTAGCGTCTAACTCTGAAGGTGAAAACTTCTCCTTTGTTGTACTTCCTTGTGTCTCATTGGTCTAAAAGAATTATAAAAATTACAGATATTTGTTATGAAAACTTGCGGTGTCCTCTCAGTTTAAAATTTTAAGAAAACTTGTATACTGTACTTGATTATTATTCTAAGAATTACTTGGCATGAATTACTCTGAATAAATAATAATAATAATATAATAATAATAATACAGTCGACATTTCATGTAGTAGCATAATTTAGAGATGTTTGTTACACGCAGTACGTGGAGATAACTACAATCATCTGATTTGTTTCTTATTATTGAATATATTGTATTTTCCCTGTTTCCTTGTTTTCTCGTAACTTCTTACTACTATACTAATTCACGGAAGTTAAGTATATTTTCTCCGTATTTAACTTTTGGACGTGTGCATACTTGCACAAGTCTAGAGTGTTTTTCGGAAACCCTATCCTCAATCAAGATCGCTTCTTCCAATTCTAATCTCATCCTGTACATCTCTCATTTTCTCCCCTCACGGTCTCACGCCGAGAGCCTCAGCCTGCTGGTTGCTGCTCCTTGGCTGCATTATGGATGCGCCGCAGAATTGGCTGGGCACCGTGGAGGCGCTCGGGTATCTTGCGGTCGAGCGCAACTCATTCTTAATGTTATTTGTACTCCATAGCCTTTCGGAGATTTAAGTCAAATTACTTATTCCCCTTCTATTATATTTTGTGACTAGTGGAATGTTTGCTGAATACATCGTAGAGGAAAGCCTCCTGTTGTACATGATAAAAACATATCTTAAAGAAAATACCATTTGACCCCTCCCAAAATGACATGAGGTGACATTATAATATTTAACTGTTTTATGCTTATATATTAATGGAATTTTTATTCCATTTTAATTAAATTTACGATTATTCAGGAACAACAACCACACTTCGGTTATGTTGAAGGAGAAATTGCAAACCGCGAAACACACGGAAAGTATTTAAAAGTGATGGACTGATTCTCAGATAACTATTGTCATTCTCATTTGTCCAAGACGGTAATTTAAGTACTAATTTAAATTATATATCTTTATAATGAAGTATATTTATTATGAAATTGTAAACGATAGAAAATTGAGACGTTTTGTACGCAGGTATATTTGTATCCATTAATGAATTTTACATGGGAGATGGGGGACATGTACACGTATTCAATATAAAATTAAGGAATAATGTTACCTAACCGAAGTTGGGATAGATTTTCTGGAAATCTTGATACAAAGTATATTCCAGTAGTATACACGGCTTTACTAATATATTTTTAAAACCCAATGCTTTTCTTTAATAGTTTCAACCATTTTCTATCTCGTCAATTTCACTTTACAAGTACTTTGAGTTATAAATTGCAAGTGAAATGACCTATGTTTGTTCTTGTCGACTGAACATTCGAGATGTGATCAGAGTGACACCTCAAGATCTTATAGTTTGATGATGCAGCATATGTACAATATCTATTACTGTGTGTGTATACGGTGCCCTTGTGTGTCTATGATCCTTACACACTTAACGAATTAAATGATTATTTTAATACTAATGGAAGGTAATAATTATTTAATGGAGTTCTGGTATGAACTCGTGAGCAACGTGTTGAGACTACCAATAATAGCAAGGCGTCTTTAAAATAATTGCAAAATTTGATCGCCAAGAATAGAAAAATTATAAGAAAAACGTTTGAATAATGTTCTTCGGGTGGCGACGATTCTTCATGTTAAAACTTTTTTCTCTTAAATTTTGACGAAGTCAAGTGAGGCATGAATTTTTTTGTATGTCGTTTTATTAGGATTTACGTGATTGAAAATACGGTAATCTCTCTTATTTAATGCATTGATTTGTTTCTTATTATTGAATATATTGTATTTTCCCTGTAATTATGTACACAGTTTGCTTGTGATGTCATTTGCTTGGTACAGATTTCGTTCAGTTTTACTGTCGTGGAAATTCGAAGATAATACAGTCGAAGAGCGTGATTTTTTCATTTATATGTGTATTTCAATTTCAGTAACGGTTTCGAAATCTTTCGAATTGAATTAAAATATCTTTCTGTAGACATTTTTACAATACAGTTAGAATTTGTGTCTCACATGCTGATACATTCAATTAACACTGAAAAGATCGTGTAATATTGTATCCGTGGAACTATCTATTTGCATGTTCATTGTGCATAATATAATGAGAAAAGAATTTAGTCTCCTCCTGTTTTTTTAAAACTGCTTTGTCCTACGAGTGAAGACCAAAATGCTAATATCAAACAAAATTATAATTGCAAGTGTATATGTTACCAGTGATGTTGGAAATACAGGCATTATGCGCAGTGCCTGGGTAATGTACACATTGCCTGGAGCACTTCGGCAAAGTAGCAAATTCTGTTGCATTTCCCACTCCATCTAGGCATTGTGTACATTACCAAGACAGTGTAGACTGCCTAACTGAAGACAGGTAAAGTAACTTATTCAAAATATTGTACTTCAAAATCTATTCCAAGCACTATAATTTGTTTAATTTTCTGATTTTTTTCTGCATATTTGTACTGGAAAACAAATTTGGCTAGTTAATATCACATAGAGAAAACATTATCGAATGTCACAAAAAGCGACACAAATATACAAGAAAAACTAGATGAAAACTTTTGACCTTGCTTTACTACTTAATAAAACAGAACAGACTATACAGTTAGTGTAATAATGGTGTGTAATAAATGTGACTATACAATACTATAATGGATATTTTACTAATTATGTTAAAGTGTGTTTTCTAAACTTCAAGGATCATTTTAATAAACTAATTTTTAATTTTTACGACCAGCGAAAAAAAAACATAGTTCAAATCAATTCACAACTTATTATGAGAGGAAAAGAAGAACAAATTAAGTTTGAATACACGAGCATTGTCAACAAAATGTTGAAATTTGATTGTAATCTATGCCAAATTTCTCATTAAAAATACTTTTGAAGTGCAATTTGCGAACTACACAATGTTGTTAGCAAACAATTTTCCAAGTCATAATTGTCTTGCAAAGCAATGAGAAATATTTCAAAATTAAGAATTGCAGGTGATGCTTACCTCACTATCTATTCGAATTCATGCCTCATCTTCGTTTAAAAAAAAGAATATGTAGTCACTATAACTATTGACGTACAAAATGTCAATCACTCTTTCTCAACAAATTTTTAATGTTCTCCTCGTCCATGTCACTCTACGCCTGTTATCTTTTAGATGTCTGTACAACCAAGTACTCCTCGTGCCCCGATACAGAACGTGCAGTGCCCGTCGGTTATTTTATGCCCGTGCCTTATGCGCTAGAAGTAATCTTACTTACTTTGCCTCGTATGTACGTTGGGTATTGTTGAGAATGAAATTTTTTTCCCAATTTTTCCTAATAGTTTTAGGCATTGTTTGTTTACTGAGGCATTATGTACGTACAATGCCCGACTTCCTACATTGTAACTTGATTTCATCACCACGACGGTACGAAATTTCCTCAATATTGCACTTGGTAAAAACTAATTTTGTATGGTTTCATCCATTATTCTTTAAGGGATGGGAAATGTTTATACAAAAAATGGAGTTTTAATGCTTGACGTTGCTAAAGTAATACCCACCATCTCTATTTTCCTCCTCAGAATATTTCATATTTAGTGAGGATCTTGTTTCTATTTTGTCCAAAACTGTCTTGGAAATATCACTTTCTTATTTTACACAACCATATGAGCCCGAGTGAATAATTTAAGAAACAATATAATACAGTTCTAAGTACCAAATAGCTAGTAAACTTTTTGTAACAATTCACTTCAGAAATAGAACATTGGTAAATCAAAACTTTCTAGCTCGGTTAAATACTCGCGAGTTGGTCTTTGTAAGTTATGACTTGAATATGCTTTTTAAAGTGATAACTTGTTCATCTTATAAACGTTGATTATGTTGTGATACTGGTTCATGCGGATATAGTCCAATTTGCTAAAAAAATGAACCCATTATAGAGTGAAAGAAATCATATTCTTTCAACTTCTTTACGCACAGTTTCGACTACATGGTGTGTACACCGTTGACAGTAAAACAAGCTGTAACTATATTTTCGTGTGTTTCGTAGGGCTATAGTATTGTATGTTTTTGTTTCGCGTATCACGAGCAAGTGTGATCGTGGATTTCGAACTATACCTAATTCATTAATACTTCATTTAAAAAATAGTATATTAATTTCTAATTAGTATTATTAATTTATAAGAATGAAATATTGCAGAGATGTATTTAAAATTACATGTACCTCTTACCGAGTGACTGATAACGGAGCTGGATTACAGTATAAGGGAATGACTGCGGTTCAAGCATCTATTCATGTGGTATACGTTTGGTGGACCAAGGGTATGTGCGACAGGTTTTCTCGGGGTAGCCTTCTCCCGTTTTCCCTGCCTTTCATTTAATCACTCAAAACCATCCATGTTTCATCCCTCTCGTGGAGGTGTGTCAGGGGAGGGCATCGGACGGAAACTGCTTCGGCACTTGGCGTGAGCTTCCTTTCATCCAGTGTCGCTACATTTATAGTTAGAGCCGTTTTCCTCCACTTTTAAATAACACGCAGCGCGTTGCGCACAATGTCAGCGCGAAATGTAATCGACTCCTCTTTGTATAATCAATGTTGCCGTCTTCCTACAGAGCGCAACAACTCCAACGCTGGCATGCAATCTCCAGCGGGGTAGCCCGACTGCATTCGAACGACTGAATAACGCGGCGCGCGGTGCATTAGCGGGAAGAAAAGTTATGCTTGCTTACGTTTCTTAAACGGTTAGAGATGGGTGACAACTATGAGCGACAATATTGTTTGTCTTAAAGAGTTCTACAAAAAGGCCCGCGACAGCATGTCTATCAACAAAAATTACCCTAAATTATCGAAAAAAAGTTATTAAAAATAGATGTGTTAAAATACTTTAATTTAAGACAGTTATTTAAGAAGAAAAAATCATCATCAAATTTAATGGATTATTTGTTTTGTGCGTTTAACAAGGATAAAAAATGTCTTTAAACCGTAAACCTTACTTCTTCTTTTGCTGACAATGATCCATGACCCTAGAGACGTCAACAGTGTCCATGACTGAGAACGCTCGGTACAATACACGGACCACGACGCGGTGTAGAACGCTGGCTAGGAAAACGCTTCTACTGAACACAGTGTGGTGCGCGGGAATGCAGCGCAGTAGGCGAGCGCACAACGCGCCTCGCAGCGCGAACGAAAACTGCCCTTTACTCTCTTTTTGACTATATAAATTCGCGCAAGCAGTTTCGATGTAGTCTAATTCCGTGACTTCGCTCTTATACCTACAAACCTGAATCCATTGCTTACGTGTTTGAAGGCATGGTGACTCTTGAACGATAGACTTATCCCAACCAAGAAATTAATATTTTTGTCAATCTGGGTGCATGTGCACATTTTAGAAGGCGACAATGCTTCTTTGGTTCTCACATTCGATGGGTTTCGAAGATCTACTTCCCTGGTTAGCATTGGAACTGTGCCTTGAAAAGTACGTATTAACCTGGTTCCCTCCTCTTCTTCCATAACTTGTCTTTCATCTGTTCCTCTCGTTGAGAAAGAGAAACAGTTTTTTCGACTCACTCCTGTTACTCTCTTGTCTCGTATTACCAGAAACTGATAGCGATGTTTATCATACATTTGGAGGTTAGGTTTGCTGCTGCGAGAAATTTCTACCTCCGTGGAGCAGCACTTCACTTCCAGTCACTCTCTTCCTCACTGTTATAAACTTGTAGGTCCCTCCTGTGATGTCAATTGTCAGAATTGTTATATTTGGACGACATCCACGGTGCTCTAATGAGATCGCTGTACTTAGCCCCAAAATGAATTTCATCCACGTCAAGCTTTGTTGTGTGGTGGCCTCGAGAGTTTTGATAGAAGTACAGAAAGGATTCTTCGAGAAATGTATACAAAGTAAATGAACCATGCCATTGAAAACCACACTACTTGAAGTAACAGTGAATTTCTTTAGAGAACACTGATATCATAGCGTTATGGTAGCGCATAATTTACTGATCAGTGCATTTATAGTTTCGTACATTTTAGTCCGAAAACTCAAAATGTTAAATTAATGAAGCTGCCAAAGGAAACGGAGTACTGCGACAGTCCTATAAATCGTACCTAAAGGTGGCTCCAGACATATGTCATTCGGCGAATCTCGAGCGACCGCTCGCCTAATAGCAATTAGTGTGGATGGGTTGCTTGCTTTTTGTCGCTTCACGAATACCGGTGCTCACCCTATCCACAATGTGTCGGTGTTATGGGCACATCAGAGGAAACCGAGTGGTGGCGAGTATTGACGAGCGATGCTCGCCATTCGGGATTCGCCGAATGACGAATGTGTGGAGCCGTCTTAAGATATGTGACAGTGGTGGCTTGTGAATTGTTGACAAAGCGTCACATTGGGGTTCGTACCTGCCAGAGTAGAAGATTAAGGAAAAAATTTGAAGGTTAAAATAACCTATTTAAGTTACTTTACCGTATCGTTAAAAAGAAATTCATTCTTTTTAATGTGTTTAATATTTGCTCAAGATTTTCATTTATCATTTTTATAATAAGCAATTAGGACTTTCTTTTTTGTGAGGAGTGTATATAAGTACCGGGTTATATAGGAATCC
The DNA here is from genome assembly GCA_002313205.1 of Laupala kohalensis. Classification (NCBI taxonomy): domain Eukaryota; kingdom Metazoa; phylum Arthropoda; class Insecta; order Orthoptera; family Trigonidiidae; genus Laupala; species Laupala kohalensis. Next base: position 79,434 of record NNCF01128935.1, on the reverse strand, counting down.
GACTTTCGTTGACGACCAATACCGTAACGCAAAACATAAGTTTAAAAAAATCTCAAATTAAAACTGGTTGCTATGTAAAGGGCAAGACTTGAGTTTCTGATGTTATTTAGTGGTATTACGAAAACTATCACTTGCCAATTGTTTTTAAACTGTCCCTGAAGTTTATTACAAACAAACATTGTACCTTGTATTACCCCCGTGAGCTTGAAAAATTATGTTTGGCCTTTTCACGAAAATGGAGATTAGTTGCGGAAGGAAATTAAACGCCCGCATAGTGGTGGGTGAAATTAAAGACCCTGCCGTTTATTCAGTACACCAAAATTTGCTTGAAATTTTAAAGAACTATTTGTAACAAGCTATTGAAGCTAAATTTAATTGTCAATGAATCACGATGTATATATGGTAAATAATTCCTTTCCGGATTTGCTCAGCACGCTATTTTTATAAACCTTAATTGCCCCTCGAGATAATATCTTAAATTCTATTTAGGCTATGAATTCTTAATTTTGTTTTCTTTTGCAAGTCTGTGAGCTAATTTCTTTCATTTCATATATATTTTAAAATTGTATCTCTATTAATTCATTGTACTTCTGTTTTGATTTGTAGAGAATTATATTTTTTTCTATTCATTTTTCTTTATTATGATATATTGAAATAAAGGGAAACATATAAGGAATTGGGAGGAAAATATACTGTTTATTTGAAATTTTAAATACTCTGTCAATTCACATTATTTGAAGAAAGTTAGATGCTGGCGTTCGAAACTCTCGAATCATGCGCGTGAGAACTCGCATATGGTTCTAATATTATTTTGAGTAGCAGAGGGTCCGTGTGAAAGAAAAGAATGAGTATGTAAGTATGGAGGTGACTTTCAGTCACAAGTGAATGCAGCAGCGTCACCCTTTCCATAAGCTGTGCACTGTGGCGGCGGCCGCCGGTGCAGCCGATAGTGCGCGTGGTCGAGTGGCGACCGCGTGCGCCCTCCTCACCTCCTCTCCAGAGCTGTTGTGGCGACGGTGGATGGCGCGTCTGCAGGCCGACCGTTGCTTGATGCCACCGAACGAGGGGCTGTCTGCTGCCGTGGATGTGATGCTGCCCCCGCCATCGCCTCCGTCACCCCCAGCGGTGCGATCCTTTTCCCCTCTGCGCCTCCTCTCGTCATCTCTTCTCGCTCGCTCGTTCGCTTTGCTCGCTTGCAGACACACGTGCGCTGCATGGTCCTCACATCAGAAGTATCCCGAAAGCGAGATTGCGGTTTAGAACTATATGTTCGTCGACCTTCTCCTCCCTCGTACTCTGCGTGACTGAATGTTGCAACAGATGTTGTGGAATCACAATGGGTTATACTTCTATTCATTACGGCTCGTTCGTATTGAATTATTCGCTTAATATGTTAAGCGGAGTGTAAACTGTACCAATAATTAAAAGAGGGAATCGCCGTGAAATATTCGAAACGAGGTGCAATATTTTGCGGTTTCCAGATGTATGGGATTAAAATCTAACTTAAAAGTTAGATTTTATTTCAAGAAATGTTGCCCTCTTCTAGTAAACTCCGTTTTCTACGTTATCCCCTTGAAATCTTCGAACCGTTCTCCTGGATTTATGCAACGTCTTTCTATCGTTTTTCACTGATTTTTTACTGATTCTTTTACTTTAAAGCTCTCGACGGAGTTATATATGTGCTGAAGGTATGAACTAACGAGCATGGTCTGAAATGCTACCACAACAACAACAAAATTGTATTGTGTATTGTAGTGCATGATTCCATTGAAGACTTTTTTGGGACTGATTCATTGTTCTTGGTACTTAAAGTAAAACAATAAGTCAGGCGTTCCTTTGGATAGTAAATGATGATGATGATTTAGATGGTATTCGTCACGATTCACCATTGCTCTTTGACGACAATGAAGATACTCCCGACTTTCTCGCGGGTTTTGGAACTAGAATTTTATTCGGAGTTAGACTTCAGTTCTTTACAATGCGGTCCACTCGACCAGTATTGCGTTACGGAGCGTTTCAGTTTAATAACCAACAAATTTACGTTTTACTGTAATTTACAAATTTTATTATGTTGCGAAACTGAATAAAAATTATAAATTTATTTTATTTATTAGTATTTGAACGAAAGTTCAATGTTCATTCAAGGTTTCTCGAATTTCGGAACTTAAATTTTCTTTAGAATCCAATTGATGTCTTCATGGTATTAGTGTTATCCTAGACTAATCAATACCAAATTTATCACACTTAGATTCAGGGTTACCTTGACCTGTCGAAAATTTGTTTTGCACAATTCAGTCATTAGGAATTTAAAATAATAACACATGGTATTTTGGCGTCTCGAGGTTCCAGTGTTTTTTCTTTCTTCGATACTGTTTTCTCATATTTTTCGAAAGAAATTAAAGGTTTTTGGGCATAATTGAATTTGTATTTTAATAATATCTAATTTGGCACGTAATTTGGTCTTATTACAAAAATTAATTTTTGTGAGAATCAAATTTCTTTTGAATTCCAAAACCATCGGAACTTTGATTTAGTGAAATGTGAAAGCTGCACAATCATTTACAAAAACCACCCGGCTCGTAAGATTTGTTTAAACAATTTGCAGCCAAAACAAGCCCAAATATTTGCTGGTTTCAAGTATAGAAACAGGAAGTTAGTAGTTTACTGGACTAAAATGATATCCTTGCCCTTTGCATGGAGAGGGGAAATAGTTTATCCGGTATGTTCTCGGAAAACAAATGTCCCTCAACTTTTGCACGGCCGTGTTTTTATGTGAATGTGTATTTCTTAATCTTTTCTCGAAATTCCTTTCTTTATTTTATCACTTAAACATTGTATTTTTCTTTTTACTGTTTAGAGCAAATAACCGCTTCATTGTGTCTTCACTTCTCCAGATTTCATTTTCGTAATAACTTAATATCACGTTTGTAATGAAAACTATTTGATATTTATTAGGATTTTTTTCGGTCAAACGTAGAATCATCTGTGTTAAAAATTAAAGTTTTAAAAATGTTGTAATTTTTGAAACACAACTGCAGATAAGATTATTGTATAGAATTGGATAAAATAGAATAGAAACAAAGTTCTAAAAATGTTTGTTTTAACGACACATTGATTCCCCTTTCCTCGCATACCGGGCATTCTTTAAATATGTAAAAGTTTTTTTTTTTGAAGAGCAAAGAATTTGAGCAAGGATCCTCGTATACCTGAAAGGAGGAAGGAACAAGTCGAATCCCAAGTGATGAAAATATTTTGGACAGTCGGAGTTCCACGCTAAGAGAATCGCAATCCACCTTTGTAATGTATTCGTGTTTTTCTCTTTTTCCGGGAAGGGAATGGTACAAGAAATAGGTCACGAACATATCATAACTTCCAGTACTTATCCCTTAATCTCCTAGTGAAACTATTTTGCAAGTAATTTTCAATTCCATTTATGTGGAATTGTACATGGTGTTACCCAAACGTTCCTGAAATTTCACGATAAACAAAACAACAGGATCTTACAGCACCTTATCCACCAATGTGCATTTGTAATTTTTTTCTGTCATGCTCAGCACCAGCTGCGATTCAGTTTGGGTCTTCTCTGTCGTGTCTAATTCATGCCCTCTCAGCTTAAGGAAGAGGAGACTAGGTGACATGTTGAGTGAATAAGGTGGACAATGATAATTGTGTTCTTGTTAGTGGTGAAAACCTTTGTATGATAAAAACAGTTGTAGTCTTGTATTATCATGCTATTCAACCCAGATTGTGCGCCACTTTTGGTGTCGTTTTCTATTCATGACCTCTCTCTATCGCATCAGGACATCACGATCAAATTCTGCGTAATATTAATTTTTCTGTCCCGTTTTTACGAACTCGTGGTGGATATAAAAATATCATCAAATATAAAATAAACAGATCATTTACTTGATGTAGACGATCATTCATAATAATGCATTTCGAACAGAAGTGTGCTGTGGTGTAATGGCGGTTGATCATTCCGAAAATTTGCCATCTAATGTTCGGCTATTTTTTTAGGATTAAACTATTTTTGGATTTAAGATTTAAAGTTTTTATGTGACCTAAAGCGTTGTTCTTGAATGTTTCCTTCAACATTTTGTTTTTATGAATTATCGAATTAAATAGAGCTTAGAAAATTCTGAAGTTTTTATGAATTATCGAATTAAATAGAACATGATTTTTACGTTGTTCCTTCAAATTAGCCATTGCAAAATCGCAGACGCAAGTAGACTCAACAATAAAAATTTGTTGTCAAGAACCTAACGCGTCGCCATTAATTAAAATACTTGGCATACTACCTCACGAAAAATAATACTCTACCCAACTGTTTGACTAGATTCGTATGTTTCACATTTCGGGAACTTTTGGGTAACACTTGTATATTTCCTACGCGGCACCATTTGATACTGATAAAATGAAATAGGCATGTTTACCTACTACATTGAAGAAAGAGGTACTGACATTGTAGAAAGAAATTTGACAATTGGCTTTTACATTATAAACAATTACATTCTTTTCATAGATCTTTGATTGGAAGTGTTGCACTTTGTTTCTGTTTTATTCAATTTTTTGACGATGCTACTCTCAATACTTGAAAGTATCTTTTCACGGCTGCCAATAGACGTATTTTTGTTGAACTAATTTGTTTGAGTAAAAATCCGTAATCTCCAAGAAGACACATCCCAGCTTCTATTCTCGTCCAAGTTGTTTTCACTTCATTTACGTTTATAATGTTATTTATTAAATTTAATATACGTTTCGTTTTTGTAGCATGACGATGAAAGCTATTGCACTAGAAAAGGTGTTGCCTTAACTCTTTATGTTTGAAATAATTTAGTGTGCTTAAATAAAATGTTTCGGTTTATTAACGAATCGCGTGTGATATTAAATCTTATTTTCTATTTTGTCACTGTTCAAGACTCAAGTTTTTAGAAAAATTACGTGTAGTTATTTTGATTTAATAGTTTTATGACTTTTCTGAAAAATTCAGTGTCATTCTACATACTCTTTTCATTCTAGTGAGCGTTGCAGTACAATATAAAAAAAGGTGAATAAACTTTCCTTCTTCTTAGGTACGCATTTCGTAAAAGTATATGGGAAGTGAGCTATTTTTATATATATTGTTTCTAGTTTCGGTTGACATTTATGAGTTATAAAAGTAGAAAATATTTGGAAAATTTTGCTACGGGAATGAACGCATTGCGAATAAGTTCTTGTATTCTACGACCACCACTCTGTTTTATAATGAAACATTAAAGCAAATTTGTGCAGGAATAGTTGTAATTCAATTTACACTAATTATTTTTCTATTGCTTGGGTAAATCATTTTCGCATGTGCCCAGCTATCATTTATTATAATTAACGCTTCAAATTTCACATCACAATTTTTCATTTGTTAATATTTTCACTTTTCTATTTAATCCTGCATTATTGCATGTTTGTGGGTTTTAAACATGTTATTCGTGACATTTATACATAACGGTTCTTGTAGACACGAGTCGACACGTATTTCATTGATGTATCTTAACTGCTCCTAATATTGATTTTCCAAGAATAATTTTAGCGTGATGTACTGATTTGTGCTGGATTGCTATTTATATCTGGTATGTATAATTGCTGGCGTGTTCAGACTGTCATATTTGGTATGTAGTTACACTAGTCGTAAAAGACGTGTTTGCAACGTTATTAAGATCTGTGAGGTCATGGCATGAGTGTTTTATGTTAGGAAAGAAATCTTTCTGTATTTCCTAAACTATACAATTAAAAATATTGATAATTCATCGTTTTTGATATGAGGGAGAGGGGTCTTTAAATCGCTCAAAAAAAATTTCCAATGTGGAGGGATGTTATCTTGTTGATGTAAGTGCATGATTTTTGTATCCAGTTGCTTGTTAAATAAGTTTTGATTGTATGAAAAATTATTTTTGAATGGAATTTGCCGTGGATGGGTACGGTATGTATCATTCAAAGTTCGGTGTACAAAGGATTATTACTACTACCAGGTACATAAGACAGTCTTTACAACTTTTTCATAAAACACTTGAACTTCACGAACTTGACTAAAAAAAACAAAACAACTCATTTGACCAACATTTGCATTATACATTTGATTATAAAAATCCCAGTTAAGAGTGAATTTAATTACAAAAAAGTGATAAGGAAATGGTACACATTAGTAAGGAGGGAAACTGATAATATAAGATTGATCAGTCTGGTAGCTACACCAAACAAGGAAGTATAATGTACAACTATAAACAAATACTAAAAATATATTTGAGGAGATGGAGGGGATTTGGGATGGATAAGGTTGATGGAGCAAATTTTAGTACAACACACTTCTATGTAATAATGTCAAATTAATCTACGTTCAAATAAATCTCGTGAAATACTTTTGTTATTTATGTGATGTAGCCTTGAAGAAGCCATTATAAATTTGATGAAACTTGGGTAAAGAGAGAAAAATACTGTATTATTTCTCCCATCACCTAAAATAACAAAAACTGTTTCGTTATTAAATAATGAATTGGGATTAATTATTTTAAATGTTTTGTGTTAGAATTCTTAATGCCACGTGTTTTCACAAAATTTAGTCTCATCAAAACTCAAGAAACAAAGTAAACTATAAGAAAATTGGCTCTGCGTTGTTGGTTAACTGTTCTCATGAACCTGTAATTCGTTTAATGTCATGTAACTTTCTTAAATACGTAAAAGTACGAAATGGTGATAAAATGTAAAAAAAAATTCTACTTTCCCAATTTTGTGATTACTTTGAAATTGAATCTCATTTTCAGATGTGGCGTATAGTTTGGAAGACTGGAAGTGATATGACCGTAGATTTGTTGAAAGTATGCCTTAAAAATGTTTCATTAATTCCGAATCCGATTGATTGATACAAAGGTTTTGTTAAGCCATTTTTTGTGGTAAATGTTTTGTGTTTTGGATACTAATATTAGTGCGGGTTCGGTACCTTACAACCATGGTAACCGATCATCTCTCCTTCCTCTTTCCTTCACCCAAATCATGTGGTTAGATGAATCAGCACACCTATTAGCCTAGACTTCATTACATCATAAAATAAGATGTGAAATGAATATATATTTCAAGACTGGGCTTTGTGTCTTACGCGCGCGTGTGTGGGGATCAATTCTTCATGTAGATTCATAGAATGACCAATGGAAATATCAGACATGTTGTTACGGTAGTGGGAGGATGCTACAGGAGATTCGCTCTGACCGCTGCCTAGCTGGTGGCTGCGACGCCTGTGACGTCACATTCATTGATCGTCGTGCGGTCGATAGCGTTCGTGGCGGTGGCGCGTACAGCCTCGGCCAAAACCCTTGCCGCGCTACGTCACCCTTTCCAAGCTCTCAGCTCACTCACTTCTGCTCTTCGGCGAAGCCCCCGGTTGTGCCTCGTGACCTGCTGCCTTGCCTGAGATCGCCTTCCTCGCAGTCTGGCGTTTTATTTGATAGTAGCTGAGCCCAGCGGTCGAGTGCCATTGTTTGGTTTCTTTCATATTACTTTCTCATATACGTAGTATACAGAAAGTATTGTAATCGTGAAAAAAATCGAAAACGAGATTTTTACGGAAATGTCCATTTTGGAAGTCCCTGATTCCGATAAAGTGGTATTTGGTATGACGGCTGTCCTGTCCTGTCCTGTCCTGTCCTGTCCTGTCCTGTCCTGTCCTGTCCTGTCCTGTCCTGTCCTGTCCTGTCCGTCTGTCTGTGCGTGCGCAGAACCCCTGACCAAATGAAAAAATAAATGTTATTCACTTTTCGTATTTTTAGAAGAATTTATTTGTGGTCGACGCATGTGCTCTAATTTTCTTTTTACTTTTATACAAAGGGTACTTCACACAAAGGTCAAAGTACAGTTTTGAGTATTTTTCAAAAGCTGCTCCAACGATTTTGCTCAAACATTCTATATGCAAAGCGTAATTAGTATATATTACAACGGCATTAGCGGTATTTCGCTTGAAAGTTTGGTCTAGACGCAGTAGAATAATTTCTGTCTGCTGTACTTACACATTTTACTATTTCAAGAAGCTTAAATATTTTTTAACAGTGTACATGAATGAAGCAGAGGTAGAGTACACTTTTGGTAAACTGAAATGAAAGATATGATAATGATAAAAATACATAGCATGACCAAAAATGCTCTCCAGAGACGAAAATACACCAACTTCTGCTTACAACGAAATTACATTTACGTAACAATTTTACGATATTTGTAAGACTGAGAAATCACTTAATGTCTTACAATAATATTTTGAATATTTATTTTACTATAAAATCTCAAATAAAAGACAGTAATATGTTGAATTATTGACTTTGATATACTATAAGGAGCGTAACGAAATATAAGAGATAGTAATAAAAGTAGACAGTATTATCTCTTTTACCGAATGTGATCATATATCCGATTAATTTTTATCGAATAGATATTGGCAATTTCTAATTGCAAAGAAATGTATATCTTATTTTAACTTAATTATTTATTTGTACATATGTCTTTTGAAATAGAATATAAATATAACTGAGGACGGAATTTGGAAATAATGCTGTAATGTAAATGTCAGTGAAAGTATTTCTATAACAAACTATTCAAATGGAGTAACATGAATGCGGCCAAAATATAGAGTACCATGTAAAAAACATGCCTCTGTTTACTGGGTAACGTGAAGACTACCAGAATATTGAGTCATGCCATAAATAACCCTTTATTAATAGAATTCTTTAATGTCACTCTCTAGTGCAGACTGAGAAACGTATATGAGAAAGTATGTGCAATGGTTTTGAACCACTAGTTTTATATCTACAGATCTTCATTCGACGTAACTCTTTAAAATCAATGAAACAAAAATTTTAATAAACCACATTTGTGTAAAATTTGCCTAATACCAACTCTTAATATTACATTTTATTCGTTTGTTTTCATTTTATTTCATAGACTAGCTTCAGTCCCAGGGGTTTTACCCCGATTCCTTGACGTGGCTTCACCCAAGCAAGCTCGCTGATGTGTTTCACCAACAGACGCCCTTCGCTTCAGTCAGGTTCCAATCGTGACCAACTCCCAGACATGGATCACGTTGTTAGCCTCAATTCAATGCTTTCTTATGGGTTGAACTCAGGCCGATTTTCTATTTTTCGCGTGGTATAGTGTCTTAAAGAATGAATGAAAATGGTATAGTATGTCGAATATAGATACAATTTTAATCCTGCTTACCTTTAAGAAAAGGGTTACACAGTGAGACAAATTTCTAAACGTTTGAATGTACTAAACATTTTTAAAATTGCGTCGTAAAATGAGATTCTTGCCGTTTTTAAAAATATTGATCCGATCAAACCTCGTTGCTCCGGAATTTCTCCCGGGAATCCTGGATATTGTGGTTCTCGAAAATCGGACGCGATGTAGTAGAACACTGAAAAAATGTAAAGTTTTATCATATGAAATTCTGTTTGCACTTAACAGATTTCATAGTAAGTTTTGGATGAACTTTATTTCTGGTTGTCTCAAAAACATCTGTTAACATCACAAGGTTGTTCTGAATAAAAAATGCATCTCAAGCACTCAAAATCGGACCATAGGGTGTTTTTCTTTAAACTAACCAATGTCAAATATTAATGTTAGTAATTATTTATTTTCATGATAGTTGTATATTGTTATTTAGCAGAGAAAGTAATTTTATTAATTTTGTGAATAACCGATTAAATGTTCGTTTTTTTACTCATTATATTTCAAAAAACAAACTCAAAAATCTGTTGTGAGAAGTTTTATCCACAATAAATCAAAGCTTTAGATGTAACACTGTTAGGTTGTGAATGTGAAATGTCCCTCACAGGTAATAAAAACAAGTGTAAAGTGAATTATTAATAATCTATTTCATGCATATGGGGTCGCTTTTTCTTTACGAGGTCCAAACTAAAAAGCCAAGATAACCTTTACGAGGTCCAAACTAAAAAGCCAAACTAAAAAGACAAAGTTAACCAGTTTTTAGAACTATTCAGACAATTAGTCTGTGGATTTATTGACAAAATATATATGTAACTATTAGCTCAAAAGTAGCCTACAATCTGGTGTTAAAATTCCAATTCCAAAGCAAATGTTTTGAAGTTTTGATACCCCAATCATCGTTTTAACTGCAACCATTTTTGCCGATATTTTTGTCTAGAATAGTCACTTTTTGACAACTTATATAATAGTTGAATGGGATAACAGTGCAATAATGTGAATAACAGTAATGTGATAACTGTTCCTTCAGTGTTATAGACACACTAAATAATTGAAATATTAATGACATACGAGTGTTCAAATGATACTTTCTTGCTACTGTGTATTTGAAGTGCTGTATAGCTAAAACTTATTTTGGATAAAACTTGCCCCCCCCCAAAAAAAAAAAAATAAAAAACGTCGGAAAGGAGTCTTCCATTAGATGCTAATTTCATATGTGCGCAGAAAAAATTCGTTTTGGCCGACTTTTTGTATATTTACCTCAAATAACACCTCAAGTTGGAATGCTAAAACAATTATTAAACAGTTGCGCCAATGTTTTGAAATACAATGAGAAACTTTTGTGTTTCTAGGGATCGCCTAAACTTTACCATTGCATAGAAAAGTTACAGCCGGTAACATGCATCATATTCGCTTACTTGTATTTTTTGGATATATTATTTGAAACAGTATGACAGGAGATCAGATCTTTTTACTGAATATTGTATAGACTTTTATAATTTGTTGTCAAGTTTACAGAGTGTCAACAACTTAAGTACTTGTTCTGCAATACTCAACCAATGAAGTAAAAAATGTTTAAATTGGTTTTCCTGTCTTCGATTTGGTGTGTTAAACAGTCATTTGCCATAATGTCTTTTATTTATGTTTTCTATTGTATTTTAGCACCCGTTTTATATTGAGTGTTATTATAGTGAATCCAATGGTAAGTTGATGTATGTTTTTTTGTTTGTTCTCCCCTGAAAGTATAAATTGTTAATTCTATACAAATTATGTAAGATAGTTTTTCCATACGTACGCAATTTGGTAACTTAGCATTGTCTTATGCCCATCAGCTAGTGTTGTGCTTATTGGTCTGGATTTCTTGGTCTTGCGGAAATGTCAGATCAAGACCAATACCAAGACTGTAGTTGCAAGAAAAAGATTCAAGAATATGTCTGTGTATTTAGATAAAAAACTACATGCTTGTAGAAATCATCTTTATGGTGAGGTCCTAAAGGTGTAATATAGAATTCAAACACAAATAGAACTAATACATAAATAGTTAATTTTAAGCTTACATTTAAAGCTATTTTTTCATATTATGTATTTTGTTTCTTCACTTACATTTTTATATAACACATCTTTGTATGTAATTCCATTGAATTTGCAGTTACTTAAACAATTTGTTACAATTTTTTGATCACCTGTAACAATTGAGTATTTGCCCACCCTCAATGTACTTGTGGTATGAAAATATTTACTACATACTTGTTTAATTTTCTTAATAAAAATTTGTTGAAAATAATTATTTTGTAATAATATAAAGAAATCTTATAAAGGGATATTATTAGTAGTAATATTAAATAAATGTTATTTTTTAAAATTATTTTAATTGTATTCTCTAGTAATCATTAAAACTCATATGTATCTTATGTTAGTTAACGTAAATGTAAAAATCTTACCAATCAGACAGAGATTAAGATACTCTATTACCAGAGAAAGACAACCATGGCTACCACAGCCTTGGTCTAAGTACACACATCACTTTTCAGCGTGTCTTAAAATGGGTGCAAAGGAAATTTTTGTCAGAGTTGAGGCCCTACCCGACTGCTTTTACATCCCTCATGCACTCTTGGAGATTTCATCGACACAGATACAGCAGTTTCCGAGAATTAGTGGGGCAAGTGTTTGACGGGTTGCTTTCTTACCCGTTTTAGTACAACCGAGAATTCTCTAACCTTATTTTTCGTGGTGACGACTATTTTTGGAGAGATGCTTCACAGCCGATTCCTGAGATTCTACACCCCTTACATTATGATAAATCTGTAGAATAGTCTTATGGAACAATAAATTTTTCGTTCAATCATTGTTCAAGATACCACTGTCGCCTGAGAAATTTGTTAAACATGTAAAATTTGTCTAAATGGACGCACCTATATATATTGATATTGGTTTTAGGTTTTAAAACCGCATACCCCACCGGCCATTTAAACAATATATAGGCTTTAATTTGTAGATGAAGTAATTTAACATCATGGAATTCAGTTTCCCACATAAATTACTTCATGAAGTGAAGAGTTTTTAAATTATAGTCAAAAACCTATATTAATTTTTGAAAAAGCTTTTTAAGGAGGTCACTGGAAATTCAGAAGAGATATGAATTTTGTTTTGGTAGTGTTCATTGTACATACCATTGCCAGCTACATCATGGACACACAGATAATGGAAGACTATGCTGCTTATGAATGGAGTCAATGCGAGTTCACCTTTCATATTACTTTTACTTTCTCATTTACATTGTATATAGAGAGTATTGTAATTGTGAAAAATTCAGAAGCAAGATTTTGACAGAAATATCCGTTTTGGTGATCCCTGATTCTGGAAAAGTTGTGCTTGGCATAACGTCCGTCCATATGTTGTCTGCCTGTCTGGCTGTTAGTCCGTCTGTACGCAGTGATTCTGACAAAATGAGTGAATAAATTTAATTCAACTTCCGTATTTATTTATTTATTTACTTGTCGATGCATGTGCTCTATCATTTTTACTTTAATATAAAGGGTACTTTACATGAAAGTCAAAGTATGTTTTTGAATATTTCTCAAAAATTGCTCCAACAAATTTGCTTAAATTTTCTGTTCGCAAAATATAATTAGTAATTTTTACAACCATCTTAGTGGTATTTCAGTTGAGAGTTTGGTATAGATGGGGTAAAAGAATTCTGTCTGCTTACTTAGACATTAGTTAACTGTTTTGAGATGAATATTATTTAGCAGTGTAATGGACCAAGCCGAGTTACAATACACTATTGGTACACTGAAATGAAAGATGTAATACTGATCAAATACATCGGACAGAAAACTTATTGTAGGTAAGAAAAAACATCCAACTTCTGTCTATGAAGAAATTACATTTATGTAACACTTTTACAAATAAGACTGAGAAATTACTAAATGTCTTGAAATAAAATTCATAATTTATATTTTACTTTCAAATATCATATAAAAGACTAATAAAGTTCATCTAGTGACAAAAATAGTTTACATTTATGATTTTTGTAGCGCATAGAACCAAGAAAAAACTTTATCGCGGGATTTTAATGGAAATATCAATTTTTTGGTCCCTGATTCCAAAAAAAAAAAAAAAGAAAGAAAGAAATGAAAAGAAAAGATTTCTCAAATTACTTCAGAGCCCGATAAGAAAACTTAGTTTTTAACTTTATTACTCTCTTATTTATTTATTATCTATCTGATTTATTTTTACTCGAGAGAAATTTATATTTCTAATTTTGAAAGAAATATCTTTGTCACTTAATTACCTAATTAAACAAGGATATATTATATAGTCCAGTCATTAGCTGTTCCTACCCTGAAAGTTTTGGGGAAGTAGTGATTTTTTGCTCCTGTATGGTTTTGAGGGTGCTTACTAGGAATTAACACTTTGTTCCATCAAAAAGTTTGGAAAATATGATGAAAACTCAATATTGCTCCCTTTTTCGTCTTTTGATTTATTATATGAAAACTGTATTTTATGAAGAAAATATTTATTTGTAAAAGTAAACAAGACAAAATTTCCTACAAACCTTTTCTTTTTCTCAGATGAAGTAGGCATTGAGGGTATTGAATTTATACCCCAGTATTTTGGAAATTTTTGTCTGAAAGTTGTAGAACATCAAGGAACTACAAAAACTATTGTTTTTATAGATTAGTTGCTTTTTGTAGGAAACATGCATGTTCTAAAGGAAAATACTTATTACAGCAAGAAATAAGACTTTTTTTTTTGTCAAGTGAATAGTTCACCCATTAGAATGTGTTGAATGTGTAAAATCTGCTGTATTGGACAAATTATTGTTCTAAAAGAAAAAGATAGGAAGTAATTTGTTGGATTTTTTTGTTGCTTTTTGTAATGAAACATTTTCTTCAAAAATGTATTTTTATCACATTGTAAATAAAAGACCATAAATTCAAAAATCATCCTAAAGAGCATAAAGGAGCAGTTCAAATTTTTTTCCACATGGGCAAAAAATCATTACTTCTCCAAAACTTTCTGATAACTTCTTTTTTCTTCTTTTTTTTGACAATGAATGACTGGACTAATATATTGTCTATTTGCTTTGGCATGCATGACTGATATCGTAATAAAATTATTTGGTTTGAAAAATAATATTTACCCTCCAACCTCCAAAAACCATATGACAGAATTAGTAAATTGTGGACGACTTAAATGTCACTGGTAGTTCAAGGGTTTCTTTTTTCAACATTCTAATAGAATAACATGAAGTCGACATACGAGGATCACCATACGAAAAATAACCCCTCCCTTTATAGAACTTTTTATCATCACTCAATAGTGCAGACGGAGAAACTTGTATGAGAATGTATATGCAATGGTTTTGCACTGCGAGTGTGGTTATAAATTAGGTGATCGTGAATAATTATAATTCATAAAACTAACTAAGGAATTTAATTGTAAACAAAGAACACTAATGAATGATTTGACTCAAATTATCGGGCAGAACCATCTTAAGTTACAATAATGTCTTAAAGGTTAAAAATTCATTTCATTTTCTCCTTGTTAACAATTGAGGCACCCAAAACCAGAAGGGCCTAAATCACACCATGTTCAAATTTGATATTAGCATGTATGCATACTCCTGACGTCTGTGGATAATATGGTGAACTAGCTGTAGGTGTGCTTAAGTCCTAAGTGTAGTTAAAATATACAACTGGACACACAAAGGCTGTAATAATGGTTAACTTACAGATACTAATTTTATGCATTAAATGTGCAATAAATAATGCAATCTACCTTATTTTTCATGAATAATATATGGGATGAGGATGTGTTAAGTTGGTATGCTTGTGTGTTATTCACTGATTTTCAAAATGGAAGTAATAGCTTGTGATAATGCAGTTTCACAAAAGAAAGGTAAAAAACGCATAAGGAATGAAAATCAATTCAAAAAGAGCATCAGAAAAAAGAAAAAGAACAGTGGAGAGGAATATATTAATACTGCAAATAAGCTAGTAAAGTATTAGGAAATGAAAAAAATTGTATTGTGTATTCCTATTCTCTGATAAAATTACATTTGAACATAAATATATCCTAATATCTTAAAAGTTTTATAATATAAAGTGGGTTCATATTTTCTTTACATGTAATTTGGGACGTATAAGAGTACAGCCAGAACCAAATAAGAGTCGGACAAAAGTGAATTCAGTAAGAATTTCAGTTTCACAAATATCTAATTTTCTCAAAACTTTGTTTCTGTGCTTTGGACCCTTCTGATTCTTAGCGCATCAGTTACAATTCTGCAATATATGTCTCAAGGACATTAAATTGTCACCTTAAACATTTTTGTTAATGTTTTCTTAAACATAAAAAAATAGAAAACACATTTGCTGCAGAAACAGGTACAATCCAACTGTTTAGTTTCCAGTTACAAGAACATTCATAGCATTCACATAAGAAAACATTTTTATACTTCAAAGGTTGGAAGGGGAATTAAATGTTTCTTATCTTGGACCAATGCTATCCAACTGGTGACCCTTGGGCAGTGTGCGTCCTGTGAGTAATAGTACATTTTAATTCCAAACTTTTTATCAGGGGCACATCGATGGATACAACTGCCTTTGGCATTTTTATTTTCGGATGAAACTCCAACATCAATTCATTTATGGTCTTCTTTTATAGAAACAAAAGGGTGGTGTTGGCCCAAAAAACAAGGTGAAACACATTTTTGAAAATATACATAAAAATATCAGATTTAGTAACAAAATGTTGTTTTGAAATAAAAGTTTTTAAAATGATAAATGCAATTATGGTTCTAAATCACCAGTCAGACATTTCAAATGATCCAGTTAGTTTTGAAAACTGCAATAATTTTTTAAAACAGAACTTCTATTAAAAAAAAAAAAGTTCATCAAAGACCACTCATGGATGAAATGAATTTAAAAAATAAGATTTGTTTACTTGAATTTTTTAACTTTTTTTTAAGGAAGGAAATTTTAATGAGGAAGTGTCATTTAAGATAAAAATGTGCAAGTAAATTAAAGTATTATTACTTCATAAATACTGAATAATAATTAGTACTTAATAAATTCATCAATTGAAGTATTAGTACTTAATAAATTCATCAATTATGAATTTATAGAGGACAAAAATATCACCCCTTGATTTGCAAATATGTTTGAATGGACAAAAGCAGCCTCCTTATTCCATTTTTGGGATAATTTTTTCATGATCAACTTCCCCTCCCCCAACAACAACAGGTATTTGTAAATGAGGATCTCAGATGTTATTGCTCTTTCCATAAGGAAGTGGACTAACATTGGTTTAAAATTATCTTCAACATAATATGAGCATAACGCTTTTTATTTGATTCTTTTGCATTTTGCTTAGCAAGGGAAAGAGAACTTTTGTAGGGTATTGAGATATTATTTATTTATTTCATTATTTTATTTTGTGCATTGTCTCTATCCGGAGACATTCCAGGACATCAATTGTTCAAACATTATTGCACTTTTGAATTAAGGAATAATTTAAAGTTTTTTTAATTTTTTGTGTAATGACATTCTATTATGGATACTGTAATTAAATGCTACTCTTGAACCTACTCTGTTCACATGCTGGTAAGCATGTAGGTAACCTGATAAACATGAGAATATAAGTTAAATATTCAGGGTACAAGAGTTGATAGTGAACCATATAAAAATTATGTTATTCTTCATGGTGTTATTTTTAATGTAATGCTTTTTACATAACATATGTTTTTCAAAGTAAAAAATATGCATTTTTAGACAAAAAGTAAGAAATTATGGTTAAATTTATGTAGTTACCACTTAGTGAAATTTAAAATGAAATATGNAAAAAAAAAATTAGCATAAAACATTTAATTGTTACTTTCGAAACAGTATTCGATGACCTGTGACACTACGTTATTGTTCATATAATACATTTAACACCACAAAAAATAAAAGTGCTATTTTTGTGAAAGATAAAAAGAATAATGTTTTTTGAATTTGCCCAGAACTTTAACCCGTTGATGGAATTTTGCACATAATATACTTATACAATGCAAAATTTAATAGCTTTCATTTGTGTAGGAGTTTTTCTTAAAAATGCTTCATTTTTGAGTTATAGGCGTAAAAACTAAAAAAGTCAGAAATTTTTGAATTTTTTGAACTCCCCCATCTTGGTGAAGGAACTCCCCCCAAATTGGTGCAAAATTCAAATTACTCTTTTTACATTTGTAAGAAGAGATTAGAAACCATTTCCAGCTTTCCAAGAATTAATCAGACACACAGCCATTTTTTGATCTTTGTTTCTTGGCCTACAATTAATAACTTGTAGAAGGAGTTTGATAAAAGTTTCAGGTAAAATGTGAAAATGAAAAATAATTTAAGTTTGTTGCAATGGAAACAATACACTAACTCATGATATTATTATGAAGAATCATTTTGGACAATTTTAATAGTTCATCTGATACATTGCACTTCTGTTATATTCATAAATTCTTCTGCTTCAGTGTTGTTTGAGTTTGTAATTTTCTTGCAATATGAGGAACATTTAATACTTGTGCTTCTTGTGTTTCTGGGCTTAATAATTATTAACCAGAGAGCCTTACTTGCAAAATGTCAGGTGATCTGCAAATTTGGAAATGTTTCCATCCTCCAATGAAAACTACAAGTTTTCGACTTTGATGCCCTCTTGTTTCTGACTTCCATACTATCCATACTTCCATACTAATTTATAAATGTGTAATGTGAAAATGTGACTGTCTGTTTGCTACTTGATCGTGACTAAACCACTGGCCAAATTGCAATGAAATGTGGCAAGGAGATAGTTTAGGTGTCCAGGATGAACAAAGGTTAACTTTTATTTTTAATATGAGTGATGAGAAAGATAGAAATAAATTTTGACAATAAATGTCGATAAAATCAGTAAAAAGAGTTATATTTGCTTATGATGCCTAAATGGTTAGAGATGCCTGAATGGCGATATTGCTTACCTCAAAGAGTTTTACAAAAATAGTTCATGACAGCATATGTCTATCTACAAAAATAAACCTAAATTATCGATAGAACGTTATTAAAAATAGAAGTGTCAAAATACTTCAATTTAAGAGAGAAATTTAAGAAGGAAAAATTA
Source organism: Laupala kohalensis (assembly GCA_002313205.1). Lineage (NCBI taxonomy): Eukaryota > Metazoa > Arthropoda > Insecta > Orthoptera > Trigonidiidae > Laupala > Laupala kohalensis. The sequence goes on along the minus strand of NNCF01128935.1, from coordinate 61,074 downwards.
ATCATAATCAAATTTAATGAGTTATTTGTTTTGTGCATTTATCAAAGATAGAAAAGTCCTTAAATCAAACTTTTTAAAGTTTGACGAACAGTTTATATTTTACAAGAATTGTTATGAAATAGTGCAGCCATATCATGCCTCCAAAGTGAAAATTAGACCAATGTGTGTTCTGTGAGATGGTGTATACAGTTAAGTTTTGTATTAAATTTGTATAATAATGAATTTGTAAGATTAGCATGTTATACGTATGTTTTTAAAAACCAGTAAGTAAAGGATTTTAATCTTACTATATAGATAGATTTGTTTTCCTGAATAAATGTAGTTTAGTCTAAGAAAAATAATGTGGAATACTGGGTAATCAGTTAATTGGAAAATAAACTGAGAAAAATCATATGTAAATTTAGTTATTCTTCTATAATTATATTTTGGTGTGGTTTAAGCAATGGCTATTTTCAATGTAGCAGGGTTAGTTCAGTACTTAAAAATCTTAGAAAATGCTTATTTTTCAACCTTATTTCTAAGGACTTAGGACCTTGTTTTTGATTCTATTCTCCTGCTTCATGCAGGGGTTTATCAGTAACTTCAAAGTGATTAAAATGCAAGGAATATGCTTTGATTGGAAACCCCAGCTTTAGTAGATTAGGTCCTGGAACTTCCATCAATTTTTTGACTTTAATGAAATTTGAAGTAAAATGCAATTAATTCATGAATGTGCTAGTTTTGAATGGCATGGGATAGGCAACTCACATGAGAGGATACTTCTTAGTCTAACATGGCTGCTGTAGGTTTTGATATTAAATAGATTTTTTGAGGGAGTCACCTGGATTATTTTAAAAATTCGTAAAGTAGATGTAGGATTCCCAGTGAGTAAGAAAAACCTTACCTTTCTTTCAGAAATCAGTGTTGGAAAGAAATTACCTTAACTAAGTGAAAGGTTGTGTAGTTCTCTAAATAAGTTATTAATGAATTGTTAATGTATAATACGACAAAAAGAAAAAGAAAATTGAAATTTCACCTGAAAATGATTATTTACCCTAGTAAACTAATGGATAAGGGGAAAAGTTCAAAGTGTGGTATGAAATCTGAAAAAGAAAAACGGAAGAAATAACAAAATGCTAATGAAAAAATTGATGATTGATCACGTCCCAAAAGGTGCTTAAAAAATGTTTTTTCATACAAAACTAGTATGAACCCCAAGTGTACTCTATTTTTGTGTTCATCCCAAACAACATCTGTGATATGAAACTACAATTGAGTAAAATTTGAAGAAATAGAAAAATGCACAAACCACGAAGGTTTTTTTCTGAATAACTAGTATTTTCCCACAGCTGCAGCTCTTTGCACCATATGAAGGTGGATTTTATAAACCGTAGACTTTCACTAAAAATTGAGCTTGAATTGCAGCCTTGTTGGTATGGAAGTTGTATATCTATTCTGGCTATATTACTAGAAATTATCTCATAGCTGCACAGTAAAATAGCAGAAATGGTGAACAAATTTCACGATATTGTGATGGATCACCGTGTGAAAATCCACTAGTTATCTCAGACCGAATAGCCGGAGTCAGTGGGTTAATAATATTGCACGGACATAAGGTATGGAAAAGCTTTCATTAAGATGGGTTCCATGACTACTCGCAGTTACATCGTAACCAATTTATAGGAGTTTTTGAAATAGTTCAAGTGCAATCAAACCACTTTTGCGGCATTATACCACTCTTAATAAAATAAGAATCCATTACTTTCAACCTGACACCAAGCAACAATTCATGCAGTGGACTTGCTGTAGAAATCGTACTACAAAGGAAACAAAAATACTCGGTCAGCGAGGAAACATGGAGTTTTTTAAATCTTGAAGACATTAATTTTAATGAACCCTGTTAGCAAAGAGAGGGGTTCTTTAACGAGGATAAAACAACTCATCTGCCATTACCATGGCATAATTTGTGTAATTGTGTGCCGAATTGCTACCTCTCCCACCCTATTCTCCCAATTTGGCCCCGAGCGTCTTGCTCTTCACTAATGCCCCCCCCCAAGATGGCTTGGCAGGAAGAAATTCCCATCCAATGAAGACATTGTGACAGAAACAAACCTAAATTCTTTAGTCTTTCAAAAATTGTGTTTTTTGGGTTGAAAAAAATAGAGGAATGTTGGACTAGGTGTATTGGGCACAAAAGATACCAGTTTGAGAAGTCAAGTAGATTCTTGGCGGGAAAAAAATTTTTCTTTGTAAAGTCAGAGGTTTATCAATTTGTTCTTGGAGTTTCCATTATTTGCATAATGAGTTGAACTTCTCTAGTATCACTGACGCTCAAAAGACTATATCAAAGTTCAATATTCTTCAGTAGCAAATAAAGAAAAACTTGCCGCCACATTTCTTGGGCAAATATTTCTCAAAAATAGTCCAAAATGTTTCATCTAAAATGTATTAGTTTTATGGAGTTATTTGTCATTTGTTGAGTGGTGATAATTTTAGTTTTTATTAAGGTGTGGAGAAAATGTGTAAAGTAAGAATTTAGTGTTTTTCTTCCTTATTAATTTATTTGAGCTACCAAAATTAAACAATGATGGAGACTTGATTTAGTTATGTTTTAGAATATAGTAATTTGCATATTTTGTCGGATTTTAACAGGTTTTTGTTTGGTATGTTTTTGGTTTAAAACATTTTCAGTTGTGTAGAACATTTTATAATAAACCCTAATGGAAGAAGACTTTCTAGTTATTTTTTATTTCTTGTTTTTTTATATACCATTTTTGGTTTAAAAATGATCATTCAAACATATGAACATGCGAACATTTGTCTCCATATTAAGAATATATTAACATCACACTGAAGATTCATCACATTATCAACTCTAAAAATCACTAAAACCTTCCTGAGAAACACTGATTCAAACACTCAGAAAAAATCTTATTTTTTCTGATTGTTTTCTGAGTAATTTTATACTGTATGGAACTTGGATCTTACACATCTTTGTCACTATCATATGTCACTCATTATTGCATTTATCTTATAAAGAACCATTCTCAATCAAATAATGTGGGGGAAAAAAAAATAATTGCTCAAGTCCACCATAGTATAAAAACATAAGAATGTGCTGTGTATTATTTATATACTATCAAATGAGACCTTCTTAGATAAAAAATTCATTGTCATTAATGTCATATATGAGGGTAATTTTTTAGTAGGTATGAGGTCGGTTCTGCAGTAGAAATGTATCTGACAAAAGGAGTTGAAAATATTTTTTATTAGACTTATATTATAAGAAAATATATTAACACATCCATCTGTTTTTTCACACACTTGTCATAACATTCTACTAGTTTATTCCCACATTGAAAAAATCAGCCTCCTTGAAGACAATCTTCTGCAAGGCAAAACTCCCTTGCTACTGGACTAATTGGGGATTTTTTTTTCTTCATACTTTAAGTTCATATTAAAGTAGATTTGCACTTGGAAATTATTCTTTATTATGACTAATATCATTATGACTAATATGTAATATTCAAATGATAATCAGTAGAAAAGTAGTTGCAGAAATAAGTCAAAGTTACAAAATGTTTGCAAGTTCATGTGTTACGAGTATTTTTCTCTTAACTCACAAATGTTCTAAAATTATTGATTCAGAAACTGCCAATCTCATTTAGCACAATAACTGCTCAAAGTGTCCAAAAAATGTATTTGATGCAGAGTTTCCTATGTTAAAATTGTTTTTCTCCATAAGGCACTACTCCCAAAGATATAAGTGACCCAAATTCTCCATAAGTCTGAATGTTTGGATATTACAGTGGTTTCATTTGTTGTAATCCACCTTTTTAACTATCTGTCACCCATGGCGAACTTAAATATTTTATGTTGTAAACCTTAGCTGGTATTATAGTTTTAAGTTAATAAAAGTTTGTGGAATAAAATTATCTTTGGTACCTTATGATAAGTTTTATTCCTAAGAAAGTTGTGGGTGGAGGTGTGAGGAAGAGAAAAATTATATTCAGCACCAACAACTCTTTTTTCTCTCTTAACAGTGTGCATGCATTGTGAAATGAAAATAAATGTTCTTGTTTCCAACTTATGAATGGATTGAGGACTGCTGGCTTTGCTCCAGGGAATTTTGCATGAATGTTTTTCTGAGAAGACTCAAGAATTGTTACTAGAGATGATTCAGGGAATAGTAGAGTAGTAGCATGTCCTATTGTCTCCTAGTTGTCTTTTTTACTATTATTGTTATCAAGAGGATGTGTTTTGTTTCTTCTTATCTTGGTTTTGTCTTGTGCCAGCAATTTTTTTCTAATTTGGATTATGAAACGCATACTTACATAACATTCTTTTGACTCACATTGTTTATTATTCTCTGAAATTTGGATTTTTGTGATGATTGTTGTACAATGATGGATATTTTTCAGAATTTTATTTTATTTTTTGGTTTGATTATCAATTGCATGGTTATCTGTTGCAGAGTTTGTTGGGGGAGTTCAACAAGGAACAGGAAGCATTCATCAAGGAGAAACATGGAAAAGGCACAGAAGCTGCGGTTCCACCTTGGGTTGGCTGCCCCAATGAAGAAAACTTAAAAGAAGAATTTCTTTCTCTCTCCACTGTAAGTGAACTTTGTGCAAATAATTTTAGAAGGCTGACATTAATGAGACAATCGGGATGTAAAGTAAAGACTGTCTAGTGCTCCGAAGACATTTCCAAACAGTTGCTCAAGGACGTGTCCATTCTCTACCACATGTGCTGGAAACTAAGCCTTTGCATGGATTATTTTGTTTGGAAACCAGTTTTGAATATTATTTTAAAATGTATTTTTCAATGCAATAACATGCAGTTTTATGCATTAGTTTCTGAAATAGTCATTATCAGGATTTATTATTTTAACTATTTGAACTTGCTCAGTGGTGTCGGGAGGTTTGAATATTGGTCTCTTCCTGGATGCTTCAAGCAATCTCATGTAGTTTGATAAAAGTCCCCACCTATCTCCTATTCTTGTTGACACTTTCATGAATAACACATAAATTTCTCGAAGTAAATGGCTTCTAGAAATCGCAATGGATTCACTACAAGAAATTATTCATTGGCCACACACTTCTCTTACTTTTTTAAACAGGAATTAGTTTCCAAAGTTTTTGCTTCCATTTTCAGCATCTGCCAACTCAGTGCTAATAGTATGAATTTTTAATGGAATGAATATAAAAAATGGTATGTATCAGATGGTCTGCAGTGGAGAGAGCAATCCCTTCCCCCTGTGCATATTGTTTCTTGCGACTGTTGCATTTGGAGGTTGCTGTTTCTGCATGCACACATTGAAATAAAGCTACTTCACAAGTACCAGGAGTTTCTTCACAAATCTCACCTCCTGTACTCATTATTTCAAATTGTTTGTTTCAAATTTGCACATATCAAGAGTATTTATGAAAGTAATTAGAAAACAAAAACAAATTAGCATTTTTATCATGATTGCAGTTAGGTCAAAAGCAACATAGATGAGTTTGTGCAGTTTTCCTTCCTCTGAAAAACTGCACAAACAGCATTTTGCATTCTAACTACTCACATAATATTACTAACTGATTATGTAGCATTGCGTATTTTTCTTAGACAATCTTGTTTTCTTAGACAATACTCTGCAAAAAAATCAATTTTTTCTGTATTGTAATATCAAAATACTTTTACTTGGTAAAAACATATATTGCTATGGAGTGAGAAATTAGCTGTGAGACCCGACCGGGTCTCTTGATACATCATCCTAATTTTACAAGTTCATTATAACAATTTAATCTAAAACTTGACAGTATACACCATTTTGACTTTCACTTCCAGCAGCAAGATTAAATAAAATCTTGGATAAATCACTCTTGAACAAGCAATGTAAAGTTGTCTGTCAGTGAAACAAATCAATCAAAATGTTGCCAATTAGCCTAACTCACCACTTCATCCTTACTTAGGGATATTCATCCCTTGTACGTTCTGAACTTGTACTTATATGGCATTGTGTCACTGTTTATCTGAAATGTCCCAGAATCTATGGTTTAAACCTGTTTTTCTTTTTCGATTAAATATTTTTACTGACTCTCCTTTCTCACTCTACCCATGTGGTTTCTAGGGCTATACCCCCCAACCCCTATGGTTACCCAACTCTGACATAACATCGGAAGCATTCTATTCATATCTGCATCTCAGAATGAATACACTCCTCGAGAATCACACTGCTCAAAACAATGGAGACAGAGCAGCTGCACCATTTCAACTAAACATGTATAAATAAATTCTCAAAATTTTACGATTTACAGACGCCTTCTTATCTTTGTTAAATGGACAAATCAAAGGACCCATTAGATTTGATGATGATTGATTTTTTCCTTCCTTAATTAATCCCTAAAATTGAGTGTTTTAACTCTTCGATTTTGAATAATTCTTATTCATTAATTTAGGTTATGCTTTGTAGATAGACATGGTATCAGGGACATTTATGTAGAACTCTTTGAAGCAAACAATATTGCCACTCATAATTGTTTCCTATCTCTGTTTTGGTAGAGTAAGTCCTCTCTTTTTTTCCCCCAATTTCATTGACATTTATGGTCAAAATTATTTTCTATCTTTCTTTTCAGGCATTTCAAAAATAAAAATTATCCTATGTTGATCCTGAACATCTCAACTTTATCAATGTCAAATTTCATCATGATTATTTCTGTGGTTAGATTGTGATTAGGTAGCGAACAGACAGACACACTTTCGCATTTTGCCTTTATATAATAGTATGGATAGTCTTATAGTATAAAGTATGATGGTGTATAATTGTTGTGTACCAGTACCACATAGAAGGGTTTATAAATTCCCAGGGTTATGATGAATAAAGAATTTAGATGATGAATTGACCCGAGATAGCTGTCCAAGTTCGATAAGCACTATACTATTAATGCAGAAGTTCAACATTACAAAGATACCCCAATAATCCCCCAAAAGACAAATCTACAAAGTTTAAACAGATTACTTAGTGATACAAATACAAGTATGAGGCTGTGAAAACAACTGCATAAGTTTTGAAAGGCTGATGTGATAATACAGAATGAATTCTGAGTTATAAAATACATGGATGGTCAAAATCCCTTCTGAGGTTCACGAAATATCCTGACACAAAGATGCTACAGAAATACAAAGTGGCAAAACCCTATGTTAAGCCAGCTTAATGTGCTAATAGCATACATACTATTAGACTGAGTTATTTCAGATTCTCAGTAAAGCATTAGAGGTATGTGAGCACCCTTTGTTGATTGCAATATGAACATTACTTTGAAGCTATTCATTAAACAAGTTGAATGTATAAGAAATCTCAAATGCATAAAAACCAATTATGATCAATCTACAGGAATTCATTCTTACAAATTGTGACTTAAAGTTAATAGATCCTTTATAGGGGTATCTAATAAAGGTCTTGGTTGCTCACTCACTATGGTGAGCATATGAACTGGCTGTTTCATAACGATGATATTATAGTATTGTAGTATATGAATTATAGTGATGTAGTATATTATTATTATATAGTATTATCAAGTAACTTTCAGAATTTGTCTGCATCCATTTTAACCATCTACATACTAAGTAGTTAGTTGGAAAGTTGTTTTCTTCTCATATACGTTTATTTATTTACTTATTTTCGTATCTTTATGATATAACGAAGTTCAGGCCATTAGGCTTGCTCTTCCATTTAACCACACAAATTGGTTGAGGAATGGGGAAGGAGAGATTTTAGGTTGTTGTGGAATGTAGGGTACTAATGCTGGCCAGGTGAATGCCCTTCCCGGTTCAGTCGAGTGAGGATCGAACTCGCTATCTTCATTTCAGGAGTGGGAATGAATGGGAGGAAAAACACTACCTCTATGCCACAACTGTTGGTTGATATCAGTTATTGAACATTTGTGTGTGATCTGACTTGATGGTTGTTTTAGTGAAGTATACATAATTTTAAAAAAATTGAAAATGATTAGAATGTAAAGGCAAAGATTTTATACACCATTTCCTAGTCACTCATCACATGTTTGAACATGTTAATTGTACTGTACTCTTTATTACAAAGAATGAATTATTTAATTTCAGTCACAAAACTTGGTAAAAAAATTAGGTTTATAAACGTTTGAATTAATTTAAAACTAGCTTTTATTCTTGTATTGGGGTAGCATGGTTTTGTCATAACTTTGTGCTGTAGAGCAGAAGAAAGTGAGTTAGAATATCCAACAGACAAAGGAAGCAAATCTGATATTTTTATCCCCTCTTCAAGGACAGTGTTTTATACTGTTATCTATAATGGGTACTCGAAAGACCTTAAAATTTGCCCATTGTTGAAAATTGTCCTCTTTGGGGAACTTGAGGTCAATGTACAATAAAATGACAAGGTGTGAAAAAGTGTCTCCTGAGGAGAAATGACCGCTATTAAGTGTCTGTTAATAGAAGTTCATTGAAGTTCCATTGAAATTTGATTAATGTTACATTCTTCCGGAGAGTAAATTAGTTTATTGTTGTCCACGTGGTCATATGCAGTTTGTACTGTTTTTTTGACAATAAATTTATTATTAAATTTATTATTATAATCATTGCACTTCAAGGAACTTTCTTATCATCTACTATATCAAAACAATTATTTTGGTGGAAGAGAAAGCCTAGCTTAAACATCTTTCCATGTAAAGACAAGACTTGGGCTAATTTGACTTGTAAAGAGTGAATTTCACTTTTTTTCCTTTACTATTTTTAAGAGTTTGATGAAAAAATGGTATTATGAGGGAAATATATAGTATTTCTCCAGATTATTCTGTGAAATTAATATGTTCAGTTTATAATATTGTTATTGAAATGCCAACATTGTTAATGTGTACTCTTGTAGCTCATCTGGTGGAATGATGATGTAACTGTTAAGAGGAAAAAATAAGGTAATGGTAAAGTTCAGTGCTTCTGAATCTTAGTACATCAACTAGATAAGTAGTTGTAACCTTTGACCAATGTATGAGTGCGAATATTACTGTTTTCTATGTTGGATCGAAGTATTTTTACTTTGGTTCTTTTTCTTCTCCCATAAGATTACATTTTGTACAGTTGCAAGTAAAATTACATCATTATTCAGAATATTTTATTTTGTTCATAATGTGTATGAAAAATTCTATATTCACTTATTTTTACCAACAGGACAGAAGGAATTTTGTAAGAAGTCCTCCTGCTGGTGTGGAGTTTCAGTTTGATTATGATACTTGTTACCCAGTTGCAATGGCTACCTTAGCTGAGGATCCCAATTTGGAGAAGATGAGGTTTGAATTAGTACCAAAAGTGTGAGTATTAATGTTGTAAGTCTATCTTCGAAAGGCAGTTTTCTTATAATAGCTCATTAATTACACTCCAATAGTTCTTCTTATTACCAAGGGTTCTTTCTCGCTTATAATTTGATTCAACTAAAATTCATGTCTTGTCATTGTAAAAAAGGCCAGGGCTATGCAATTAAATCATGTAATACATACACAAATTGAACTATAATTATAGATGTAACAGTCTATTAATTGTTAATCATCTTTTAATGTCATTGTTTATAACAGACTCAAAGAAATTACCCAGAAAACTTTACTAGTTTTTAGGGTATTGATGTATTATTAATTTGATAGAAAGAAACCATCAACACCAGATCACAACTTATTATGCCATTCCATTAGCAAGATAACTAAGATTACTAATTAAATAACTTAGTTAAATAACTAAGATTCACAATAGAATTTTCCTAGTTCAATTCCATACTCTTTATTTCTCAATCTTAAAGATACAACTTTCTTGCATAAATGTTATATACATATTTTAAACTGGATGAAAATAAATAAGTTTTATCAAACTTGTTTATTTTGTTTTTTATACACATTATCATCTTAAATCTGAAAATTTTATTGGTTTCAAATTTTTCTTATCCAATCAAAAACTTTCCTCGCTATTTCATGTGATATCATCAAGTCTTGTATCAGTTTGCTTTTTATAAATCCATTCAAGTGTAGCAAATGGTGATCATTTTAAAGTGGACTGTATGTTATGGAGGATAAAAGGACCTACAAGATAATTTCATAAGTTGTGTAAAATAAAAATCTAAGTACAAATAATTATCTTCTTACAAATTTTTCTTGTAACATCTAATAACTTAAAAATGCTCCACTTACCCTTTATTGCCTACAATTATTATATTATTAATACCAGTATTTGTGTAGTGCATTAATTCTATTGAATTATTTATAATTTTAAAAATGATTTTCTATTTGTGTGAAGCTTAATAGTTGACTTGGCTCAAGGAATTTATAATAAGAAATAATCATGTAATTAGTCTACATAAATTTAAATGTAACCAATTAAACTATTTATTCTTTAATCCTTTTCAGTATATCTGAAGAAACATTTTGGCGAAATTACTTTTATCGTGTTAGTCTTATTCGTCAAGCTAATGAACTTTCATCTATGGCACAAGAAGGTGCAGATCCAGCATCACGCACCACAAGTATGGAAGGAGAACCTGCAGGTTAGATATTATATTGCATGTTCTTCCAATGTATTCTTTTGCATGCCTTAGTTTTCCATGAGATAAGATGGAGTAACTTCTATCAAGGCTGAGGTGTGACCAAATTGATTAGAAATGATCAACCTTTAGGTGTAACAAAGAATATCTTGGTTTTTTTTTCTGGGAAGTTACTGTTAGTATTGAGGTATTAACTACGCAACTCCCTTGATAAAGTTTAAAAACTATTTTTACTTCTTTAAATTTTATTGTCATTAATTAAAGGAGTGAAATTTTAAAGAATGAGAACATTTCTACATTCTGATCATAAAAGATACAGAGTAAAGAGAAAGTATCCAATGAATCCCAATCATTTATAGTTGAATTCAAGATTGGAGTTGTTTAAAATTTGTCTTGGTTTATCTACAGTAGTATTCTCCTGATAGATGGCTTCAGGTGATTTGGCATACAATAAAACCTCATTAATTTTACTTCAATTAGTAGTTGAGTATTAACCTCTACAAGAAATCTCATTATACTTATCAATTTCATATTAGATTATTTACTTTGTCTTGCTGTAAATTCATGTTGTAATCTGTCCTTTGCCATTATTAGTGCATTTTTTATTTTATAGAACAGTGTTATTATTTTATTATAGTTGTCCTTCATCTTCTTTTTTGCATGACAGTTGAATGACTAGGCGACCATTATTTTGTTTCTCTGGTTTCATGAATTTGTTTTTTCATTTGCGTTCAGCATTATTTTTTGTTTGTTGGCTGTTTGTCCCTCTCTAGTGAAAGCTGATGTGTTAGTCCCGGAACAAGCACCCACTGACAGCCCTATCCATGAATTTGTATCTGACACTTTTCATGCCAGCTCCAGTGATATTGAGGAAGTACGGGAAGGCATGAAAAAGTTAGGTATGGATGTAGACAAGCGAAATGGTAAGTTGTTCATGAGATGCTATTCCAAGTTCATATTATAATGACCAGTGGATCTGGGACTAATACTTGCTACTTNATGAGATGCTATTCCAAGTTCATATTATAATGACCAGTGGATCTGGGACTAATACTTGCTACTTATTCTTTATTTGTTCTTTATTAATTGCTTGTTTTCAGAAAGGATAAATTTTCCTATATTATGCTTGATACGTACTTTGAGTTATGCTCTTTATTATTTCATACTGTTTTAAATCATTGCTTTTCATTTGTTTTCAATAATTTGCTTAAAATGAATTATGCTAATTTCTAAGAGATCTTGTGCACGAGAACACATACAATACCAAAGTTGAAGCATGTTATTGCTGTTCTCCTTTAATCCCACCATTTAATCTGATAATTCAATGTTTTTAACATATTCAAAACTAATGAATAGTATTCCTAAGGGTTTAAAAAATAATTTTTTTCTATGAAGTTTTCATTCTTTTTCTCTTATATATTTTCTCGTGAGGCATTAGAAAAAATATCATTTGAGTGGTTGGTTTCACACTCCACTTACATCTTTTGTCTAGGATGCATTGGTCTTGCTCCCATCATCCTGAAAATATTTTCTCTTAGCTCCCAAAACATAACCTTGTGGAACAATGTATGTGGTATGTTGCCAAATTTGCTAATTGATATTTTATTTTAGTAACTTGACACAAAAGTCATGAAGTTTTTTCTTCATAAGACAAGTATATTTGTAAATTATAACAAAATTATAGGCTAGGTTTTCCTGGTTCATTTTCTGATGTATACTTTATGGAAGATTGATTGGTTTTATGGATGTCCATACAAATAGACTCACTTGCTTTTGCTCTGTAACATTGATCGAATATTGTTTCATCACCACATCCAGTAGTGGATTGCAATCAAGGTCTAGTCACCCTATGATCACTCTGAAAGTCATTCCTATTAATTCGGTTTCTGATAATATTATTGACTTTTTTCTTTTAGTGGAAAGGAAAAAAGAACTTTTTCTGAATACGAGCTCCAACTTGNTCGGTTTCTGATAATATTATTGACTTTTTTCTTTTAGTGGAAAGGAAAAAAGAACTTTTTCTGAATACGAGCTCCAACTTGCTTTTATTGATGTTATTGTGACATAAAATTCTTTTCAAAATGGAAATACTCCCATGCTATTTGCTTCTTAAGAAGTGGAAACTGCATATTTAGAAATAGGTTGTAGTGCTGGGGTTGACCAGTTATGAACGCCTTGTACAAAAGAAAAAATGAATTGGTACATTTATTTGTCTGTACAATGTGTCATTTGGCCTGATATTTGTCCTATGAAACTATTGTAAAATTAGAAAGAATACATTTTATTGGAAACTTATAAATCATGGATCTTAGACATGCATTTATTAGTTTGCTCTTTCCAAACTATTTGCATTAGATGAAGCACATGTACCTGTTAATGGTTAAAGATAATTATTAATTTTTTCTGGGAAAGTACACTCATGCAACATAACCCTTTAATTCAACAATAGTCATCACCAGGGCCATTATTACATGTTTTAAATCCTTTTACAATTTATCCTGTTCCATTCCCTCCTCTTTTTTCCCTTTTAACCATTTGCTTCTTCTTCTTCTTCTTCTCTCTGATCTTTCTGTCTCATTCCACCTTGTCTATGTTTCATCTTCTCTCTTCCTTTTTCTTTTCACTTCCTATTCTTTGCTGACATTCTGTCTTAATACTATTTCAGTTACATTATCCATAAATTCTGTAGTAGTAAAAATTGCCAGTTATTCACATCATAGAATCATTATTTTTAACAGTTATCCTCTCCCTCCCTCCATTGTCCCTTAAAGTTAATTAATAGGAGTAGTTTTTCAGTAAGTTTCAAGATTTTTTTAAATTGCTCGTAGTTGGTGTTGCTTCGGCCGCCTAACACCCCACCCCTCACCCTTCCTGTGTATTTATGAATTCTGATCAATTGTGGTGTTGTATCTTTCATTACCTACATAACATTGACATTGTGATCTTATTGGATAACAATTTTCATTATCTATGTCAACATCTATGAAACTATTGAGTCAAATATTCAAGAATTTAGTTAACTTTGCAGAGATTTGTAGCTTTTTTTTTTTTGAAGGGAGTAATAAAAATCTTAAGTTGGCAAAGAATTATGTTTTTCAAAATCATGATCAATGTTGTATTGTATTGCTGTAGCATTCTGAATTTTTCTGTTTAATTTTGTTTTATGAACTATGTTCATTTCTTATTCTGGTTAAAAAAAACATTGAATTATGAAGTGTAAGTAATAGTAGAAAAATGTAGTGTAGTATTAAATGCATGAAATGGTTCCATATGTTCATTTCTAATTTCTATCTTTAAAAATTTCTTATTATATCTTCTATCTAAATTCGTGAGTAGAAGATATTACAATAATGATAAGATTCTATGTACAATTTCATAATCAGTTAAGCTTGAGAATCCAAGCCCACCATTCCTTTTTAAAGCTGTGAAATTTCTTTTTTCAAATAAAAATGAGTCCTCAAAAGTGTTCTCCTACCTGTGGAATAATGAAAGCTGGTGTGATGTACTTCTACTTGCAAGAATTACATTATTTCCTTTGATAGCAATGTTACACAATTTTCTAAAATTTTCAAAACAAGGACTGGTTTGGCTTGGTTACAACTAAAAATTTTGATGTAAATTTGTATTGAATTTCTTCGCTTTTTCATTTGTTTTTGATTTTTCTAAAATATTTGTTTTTCATTTTCAATTGTATTTATTAGTTTGTGAAGGGTAAGGCTTCGTATTTGCTCTTTTTTCTTCAACAGCCTAAAGAAGATGGATAAGCATGGAAATCACAGCTTTTCCTAAAATTCAAATCTCTCCTCTCCAATCCTTTCTGCCTAATTTTATAATTAAAGTTATTTTTATTTAAGGGGGTTTCATTTCAACATTTTGGTTGCCACCTGGTCATTAATTTTTTAAGTGGCATGTGTTTTGCAAATAGTGATCAAATTGCATTTAATATGTTTTCTTTTTTCTTTTTTCACTCTGACAAATGATGAATGTTCATGAGCATGTTCTGGAAAATCGCTCTGCACCTTGGAAATAATTTTCTAATCACTGAAGTTTACACTAATACTTTTCAATTCTTCTCTATGCACACTCTGTATGTGGGACTGTATTGGATTTATTATGATCCTACTGAAAGCTATATCTCTAAAATGTTTGTAGTGTTTAATCCATTGATGGTTCAGTCTGTGATGAAAGCTTAAGAATGTAAACAAATAGGTGAGAATTGATCTGATGACAACATGAACACTTAATTGTTCAATATGCATGTTTTAATTATTGTCTTGTTGTTTTATTCTCTTGCATTTATAAATGCTCTCTTAAAACGTAATATCTATGTATTGAGATGACAAAATATTTGCCTACTGTGAAATAAATTGGGGAAAAAACATTTTCTTTCAACTTCTTTGTTTATTTTTGTGATCATAATTTTAGTTTTGTGGTAATATTTACATCGGTTCATACATGAATTACTATTACTATTATTGTACTGTTTATTAAAATCATATATTGATTGTGGGGAAAATTCACACATACTGCATAGTTTGGAAAAGGTTACTTGAATTTTGCTCTCATATGGTCCAGCAAATAAATCCAATATAGTGGAGCAGTTAAGTTTTGGGTGTTTGCGGGTGATAGAGCATGCTTTTGTTATTGAAACTGTGAAAAGTTCTCCTTTTCTTCCTCCTCATCCTCCTTCCTCCCAATCTTTCCTAAGAAAAAGAAACGGGAAACTGCATTTCTTGAAACCATTATGCACTTGTATGTGCTGTTTGTACAGTATCAGTACTTCAAGCAGTTTATTTTAATTTAATGAGTAATGGTTAATGAGTAATTTTATTTTTCTTGAAGATAACATCAGCATTTGTTCATGAAAGTTGTGTTAATTATTCTAATAATATCAGATATACTCTCTAAACTATGAAGAACTCATTCAACAACTACGAAGTATTTATTATGTGCATTGTAAAGAATAATAACAATAAGGTAGTGAAAGAAATTATTTCCACTTAATGGTGCACTTGTAGTTAGTTGTTACAAAACATGGAGGATAGAATTCTGTTTAAGGGATTTCACTTAAGAAAAGAAATGCACTCATCAGTTAATTTTTTATCTCTTCTTTATTTTGCTTTTTATTGTTGATCTGTTCACTCCTGTCCTTTTTTCCTCTAATTCTGGAATTAGCTGTTAGATGACTTATGATCGCTTTAGTTTTTGGGTTCTTATTATTACGCTTTCCTCCGAATCTCTGTCTCTCTCTCTCTCCCTCAGAAGAGGAGTGGGAGAAAGAGCTTGAAGCTGAACTTCAAGACTATGAAGTTGTTGCCGATGGAGATAATAATGTTGCCCACGACACCAATTGGGAGAATCAGATAGACGAGATGTTGGATGAGGAAGAACCTTGTGACCTCAAGTAGTTTAAGTTCCCATCATTATGCATCACCATTATGCATTACTGCAATTTTGAAGAACAAATTTGTTTATATTACTGCGAGTCATAATAATGTGTAAAATAAAAATAAAATATACAATCCTTTTGATTTTTAAGAATTGCAGCCCAGCAAATTGACAAGTCTGAAATGTGTGGCTAATGAAATGTTGAGACGAGTTCATACTTAAAGTATATTGTAAAAATATAGAAAGGAGTGAAAACTATAGTACTCTTGGGAAGCAAGACGACAATATTTGCTTTGTAAGTAGTTAATTTTTGTGATTTGTATAGAGTGTTTATTCTGTGAGAGTGTACAAAATTATTTTTAGAGATGTACAAATTTGTAGTTCTCATTTGTTTGAGTAGCTATAAGTGTTCTAGATTATGCTGAAATTACTCTCTCCTTTCTTCATACTGAAATAGTATCAAAAGATGTATAAAGGTAATATGCTTAACTGTAACCCAAGACTTTTTTAAAAGAAAGTATAATTTTTTGTCTGATGTATTACAGTAATATTTGGGGTCACAAAGTTATAGTTCTGTCTCACTATTGAATGAATGGTTGAATTCTTATGGATTTGTTTATTATGGAAAGATGTATTGTTTGTGACAACTCTTTGACTTACTTTCAAATTAAATATAATATAAAAACTGTTAAATGTGTGTGCATGTAAATATTTAATACAAGCTATGAAACTACCTGTTAAAGAATGCAAGTTGTAAAGTGTGCTAGTGTAAGGTGTTACAAAATTGTTGTCAGTGCATAAGCAAGAAAGAGTTTTGTTAACTATCTATCATCATTGCATAAAATTAATTGTGTGATAATTGGTGGCTGGATCATAAAATGAAGAAAAGAATTTCAAGTCTTGTTATTTTTATATTTGCTCTTGTGAAACTGATTTTAAATTTTCTGGATGACACTAATGTTGGTCCCAATTATGACATATCAAAATCTGTGAAATGGCCTACTGTGAAAAACTTACACGTACGAGTTTAAAGCTAGTATTGAGACTTTCACCAAGAAAAGTATTTATCTACCAAAAATTATGGTATCTCTCTCCCATTGTTATTTCTTCATTGATTAATGTGTATCTTTGCGACTTTCCAGGTATCTTGTTTTAACTTACTCGAATATATTAATGATGATAATTGTGCTAATTGACATTTTACATAACATTGAAGATGAGATTGTAAGAACCAAAGCAAGAACTGAATTATTTCTTCTTTTTAATGTAATTGATATAATCACATAAATCAAAAAACATTTGTTTCACATATTTTCTTTGTATTGTCTAAAAGTTGTTTGAGGCCTAGAGCAATGTAATTTATGTTTCTTTAAGAATTGTTCAGATGAATTTCTTTTGTGATGCAAGCAAGTAAGAAGTAATGCTTAGAACATTAACTTTCTTGACGACATAATATTTTAACACCAGCTACCATATCACAAAATAACCAAATTTTTTCTATATGTCTGTTTTATGTATTGGGAAAAAAGATCAACCACTCTTTAAATAATGTATGTGGCAATATGTTTTATTTACAATATATCAACATATTTTTCTTTATAATATTGAGGATATGAATGTGTGCTAGATTTCTTTCAGTCTTCATAATTAAATGTTTGTGATAAATATTGCATTTCTTGATGTCAGCATTCCATACTACATGTCTGATGACTAGATTTGTAGAACGCAAAAGAGTTAATAGTCGAACTAATAATTTTTGAAATTTCCATTTTTCAATACCTTTTAATAACTTTCTTACTTTTTATCCAAATGAAATAATTGATTTTATTTTGTTTTAAAAATTTCTACAAGTTTTCTTTTATTTTAGAAATAGCAAATTAATTTTTGTAATCCAAAAATTTCTTAACAGATATGGATTCTCACTATATATTGTGCATACATTGTGTTCTTGTGAAACTTGACTTTTCATGTAGTCTATTTCGTACACCTATAAAGAAGTTATATGACTGAAACCATAATAATGAGTGATTGCATAATGGTTAGATTTTGTTCACTGTCCTCAATATTGTTCTTTCAACTGATCGATATTTTAATTTTGTTTATGACTGATATACTTAGTGATGTGTACATTTGTTGTCTTCTATATGAAAGCTATTAACTCTTTCCAGTTTTATTTACAATATTTTGTCAATGGTAATGTCAAGTGTATAGAATTGGAACATTCACCTTTATTCATGAAAAACACATATTCCTTCAACACTTGCTAACAACCTTTGTTCAGCAATGTGTATTAAAAAATATTAAATAGTGTATGTCAAACAATAAAACAATGCATGTAGAAAACATTTAATAGGTTTACGAAGAGTGTAATATTGTCACCAGTTAACAAAAAGCAAATAATATATAAATGTGTTGACTTCTGGCATTTAATTATTTATGATGAAATGCTAAAAAACTCTCCTTCCTTCTTCCTAAAATTAAATCAGTACTGGATAGTAGTAGATAGTGAAATCTACATTTAAAATTGTTGAGACATGGAGAATCCCTTTAAAAACTTGATTGAAACAAAACAACTTTATCATTAAGGGAGAAAGAGGGCATATGTGGCTATTTTGAATTTTCTGCCACCACAACAAACCAATTTAATTCAAACTTGGACAGTTCTAATATACTATCTGTAAATTTTGTACATCAAGCTCATAGTTTCCTAGGTAATAATTTTTTTTCACAGGCCAAATGTAAAAATTTGGTGTAAACTTTATCTTCAAAAGTTTATTTGATTCTACTATTCTTACAACATAAGGTGTACACATCAAAAGAGCAGTATTTAAGTTACATTTAAGTTAGTGGAAGACACTGAATATCCTAACCTGAAACACGTTATGGGGGGAAAGTCTTCAGATTACCTGTGATGCACATATGGACATGTATTGATTTTTATTTAATTAATAATTCAGGAACTTTACATAATCTTGTTGGGAAACTTAACTTACAATATTTCTTGGCCAAGGCATGTTTTATTTACCTTTAAGAAATGAGATGTATCATTCCTCTTTAATCCAATTTTGTCAACAGAAAATTTCTTAGTGTACTTGACCTTCATGAGATCTTGATTCAGAACTAAATGTAACTCTGAAAGAACATTATTTCAGCCCCACGTTTTTCGTTGTTGACCTATCCTACCATTTAATTTTTATTTAATTCTTTCAGTAATCCTCCTGGTAGATATTAAAATAATAATCGTTACTTTGATAAGAATGATATTACGAAAAATATAAGTTGTATAATAGAAGAAAATGACGAGCCCTAAAGCCCCACGAAAAAAAAAAAAAAAAATAATAGAAGTGTATTATGTTATGAATTTGGAACCCATTACGTTAATTATCATAATTAAAGAAGTTCAAAAATTGAATGTATGGAATGACAAAGAAGAGGATAGTGGAAGCACATTCTTTAAGTTTTCTTGAATTTTTAGTGACCATCAAGGATATCTCGGCTCTTCAGTTGTGACCACTGAAATATCTGAAGAAGCCAATATGTTCAGTTAGCAATTCGTTGTTGATTCATATCAGGTATTAAGTGGATTCATAAAATTTGAATGTTTATATATTCATAGAGGTTAGTGTGCAGAGTAGAAGAAGGGGTTTTAGGGATCGCCAACATCAAGGGTCGAGCCCTTAGGAGAGGAGTAGTAAAGATGTAGTAGTTTTGCCAGCTTTATTATATAATTAAAAAATGAGATCAACTGTGATGTTGATGCTGTCTCTGGAAAAAGTGTTCATTTACCACATTAATTCAGTCT
The DNA here is from genome assembly GCA_002313205.1 of Laupala kohalensis. Classification (NCBI taxonomy): domain Eukaryota; kingdom Metazoa; phylum Arthropoda; class Insecta; order Orthoptera; family Trigonidiidae; genus Laupala; species Laupala kohalensis. The sequence continues at coordinate 41,365 of NNCF01128935.1, read as the reverse complement.
CAGCTGGGGATAATGTTTTATCACCTGTAATTATTAAATATTGAATAATATTATTATTTTATTAAAAAATAGTAAGTTCAACGTATCGGGAAGAACGGTAAAAATTTCGCGTGGTGTGAAACATTTCTGCATTTAAAACAGTATTATTCATTCTTAGAACCTTTTTTTAACTTGAGTATAAGCAAAAGAACATGACAAATTTAATGGTGTTAATTAGTTTTTTCTACAATTTTTTTGTGTGGCATCTACAGCAGCTCAAAGTGAGGGATCTGTAATAAAAAACTGATAATAGAAAACATTTCAAGTTATTTTTCCGCTCTACAAAGCAAGTGTATGTTGGTAAGAATTTGTGTTCGGCTTTGCATGATTTGAAACATTGCAAACTGAAAATAATTGAATAATATTGTTTCTATATGTATATCAATTTCATCATGAAAATTTATATTAATGAAACTCCCTATGTGTATTACAAGAAAACAGATTATACCATCTCTGAATTTTAAATTTCATCTCTATCAGTTATTGGTTCTTTTCTATCATAATATCAATGAAAAGAAAGAACAAAAGGCACATTACACATTAGTACTACCAACCACTGACATAAAACAAATAACAATTTGACTGCATGTTCATCAATTTAAGAAAGAAAGCTGTTTTAAGTTCACAAAATTCACGTAAGTGAAGCTGTGGATTCTTGGCTACTAGTATAACATTTTGTGCATATCTCATCATGGTTACAATATTTTTTATTGATGAAATATGATTTTTGGTTCATGCCATTTTCACTTTATTTCATGAATTGAGATATCATCTTTTTTTGTTAGTACAGATAGTGGAATAAAATATGATATCTGGAGTTTTCGTAATTTTTATTTTAAATGTGTAGAAACAAGTGAAAATATTTGGTATGTTGACTTGAATTTCCAACTTTTCTTTATACTTCAAGGTCGAGAAGTCTTTCTGCATGCCGCAAATTTTTCTAGGAATTGCTTAGAAGTTAATGAGAAAATTAAATCTAAAAAATTGTTGAGTTTTCTTCTTGAACCTCTTCTGTAAACTGCATGTGCAAAATTTTGAAGCTTTTGACCTTTCAGTCTTTGCAATATGCAGCAGTCACTAACTCTGTTTAAGGCATTGTAAAGACAGGATCACTGAAAGAAATTTTTTGTAATTCCGATTTTAAAGTGGTGAATTGGGTGGAATGTGACTTCCAATTTTTGTTATTTTCATCATACCTCACGAACTAAATTTCTCATACTTGAGATATCTCAATTGTTGTATGCGAGTATCCTTAATTTGCAAACTAGAAACGAGCTTTTGGATTCTTTGATATTTCATTTTTTATTAGTTGCAAAGGGGTAGAAACTTGCACGTTTTTGTTTTCCGCACTTATGGCATATTATAGTAGTCTCGCTATATCTCTGGAACATCTGTGTAAATATATTTGATTCATATATTTGGAAGCTTATTTCTGGAATTTTAGATATTTCACTTTTCATAAGTGAAAAGGGGTAAAAATGGCTTGAGTCTCACCACATAATAAAGGCATTTTATTATTATTATTATAAAATGTTTGCTGTGTTGTCCTGACTTGTCAGTGATACATTCTTCAATACATACAAAAAATTTTGAAGGAACGAAATTGAATGATGATGGGATGTTATATTTATATTGTGTAAACTTGCTAATACAGAATTTTTCAATTTTAATTTCATAGGAATTAAATAAGATGAAAAGTAATCTTGCACACTCTTTGTATTGAACTACACAGGATATAATCTGGTTTTTGTATGTAAACATTGTGGGCAAGTTCAACCAGTAACTGAAGTGTGCTTATGCATACATACTTGCATATTCAAGAAGTCGCAGAAACACATACAACGCTTACAAGGAAGAAGGTGAAGTTGTCAACAGCTATGATAAGAGATATACAACTTTACTTTTCAAGGGGTGACCTGGGGGACGGGGATTTTTCAAGGAAAAGTATACTGAGAATTTTGTGTGAGGGGATTTTTCAAGAATAATATTTGAACAATGAAAATTACTGAATCAATACCAAAAATCATCCACAAGAAAACAATCTATAATTACACTCATAATCACTTCACTGCCATCTATCAACTATCAGTATACCTTGCAATGAGGGAAGCGCACATTGTTTCAACAACTATGCGGCATGTGCATGGGCAAATTACATTCAGCTTATCTTACAAAGCCCAATATATTATTCTTTTGGGCCAAAATAAATTAAATTAAGTTCACATTTTTTGGGAACTGAAATAGCTGCTGCATAGATTCCAAATTATTCTTGTATTTGTGAAGGCTTCTTCTCATCTTGCTTGCAAACACATTTTGAAAATTCATGCCTTTATGCTCTGAACAGGCTGTGCCTTCCTAATAATGAGACATTGTTCATCCAACATATATGTATTTTAATATAGCTTTTGCCTAGGTTTATGGAAATTTGTTTTCTTTGATTAATACATGTCTGCTTATTTACCTTTAAGAGGAAAGGAAAAATGTTAATGGAGTGTGAGCAAAATCTCAAAATAGAGAAACCAAGTGAAGGGAGGAATTGTTCAAGGTTTCTCAGAACAATTTGATACCTCTCAAGTGATTATAGACTTTACTTTTTTGTAGTATATCTTTCTTCCTCAAATGAGTTATGTTATTCAGCAAATATTATACAATCTTGTGATAATTTTCGGTCAGGTGAAAATGGTGACGAGCTGGGAATCGAACCTGAGGCTCCTGCTTTGATCGCAGGGGTGTTAACCACTACACCATCTATTAGCCTTCCACAACTGTGCATCATTTCCACCCAGACCTAAACCCCGGAAGACCTGAGAGACATCCCCAGACAGGAGATAGGTGAATCAGGCGGCTCACTATTCAGTGTGCGCTTAATTATCGGTTTTTCACGTACCTACTTGTTAAGGTATGCTATGGAGAAGATATGTGATAACTTTCTGAAAGTAGGTAGTATGTGTAAAACCGGTAATTAAGTGCGCACTGAATAGTGTGTCACCTGGTTCACCTATTTCCTGTCTGGGGATGCGTCTCAGGTCTCCTGGGGTTTAGATCTGGGTGGAAATGGTGTACAGTTGTGGAAGGCAAGCGGGTGGTGTAGTGGTTAATATGAGTTATCACATATCTTCTCCATGTGTAGAGTACACGGAAGAAATATATGCATTATACAATCTTCTTCAATTTAAATGTGTGTGGATTAACTAATTGCTTTGCTTAACTAAAGACATACAAGTAAACATTTATTTGAGAAACATTTTTAAAATCAAAGGAAATGTGATTCAAATTTATTGCATAACACAAACACAAATATTCCAAAATATTTTTATTTCTTTTAACTCAAAATGTTCAAAAAATAGTATTTCAAGAGTTTAATAACAAACTTGCCATGAACATTTTTCATACTGTCCTTAACCAAGTATAGTAAAATTTGGTAAGTTATTTCTATATGTGGTAAGTTATTTCATTAGCACCTACAAGAATCCTTACAATCCCTTGAACACGATAGTCTTTCACAATATAGATTGAACAAACATACAACACACACAAATCTAATATAAACAACACTTTCCAGAAAACAATAGCATTCACAAGTAAATCACAGATTTTTCTAAAAAATATCATAGGTATCAGGTCTCTAAGTCGGATTTTAAACAAAATTCCATTGATATGATGACAACTTTATCTAGCAATACTGGCAAGATATTGCAGTTTATAAAGCATCATAATGAGCACTTCATTTTGAGAACTTGAAAGTAGTAGTTCATGTAATGATTATTATATAATCTGTAATAAAATGTAAAACAATCATAAATTCTATCTAAATCAATCAAGCAATTCAACTCTAAATTCTTTCAGACCAGCTGATTAAATTAGTAAGGGAATTATACATAGATTACACCCATCATTCTTTGTTGGACAATTCTAGAAGGCATCTGTAACACTAATAATATTTAACAGATTCTGATTATCTTTATAACTTCCTCCACGAATACTTCTTCACACTGTGGAACAAAATTCGAGTATTATTCAAATACCCAATGCGTGTCCTCAACTGGCAAGTTTTCATTACAATCTACATTGATTCAGTGGTACGACTGGATTTACTCAATGCAACCTACCACATGGACTAGATCTACATAAAAGACTATGCCATTCGAAATGTCATCAACCACTTTCAGGTGCTCTACCACCTCATGATAATTGAGCGATGTTTTCTTTTTAAGACAAAAAATGTGCAATTAACAAGGAATATTAGTATTAAATGTACAAGAGTGAAATAAGTTTATTTCTCTACAGTAAGAAATTAAGATAACTGAATCCAGAAATCTGTTTACTCATATTTTCTCAAAGCACACGAGCTATCTTGATGACTCGGGTGCAACGTCTGCAGAAGCCAATTCCATAAGCTTAGGCTTTTCAAAATATTGGTAACTGCAAAGAAGAAAATACAGTAAGGTGCAAATTCTTCAATAAATAATTTAAAAAAACGAAGAAACATACTTGACACCACGAGCAACAGAATAGACTCCTGTTACAGCAACAAATATATTAACACTAAATAGACTCCAATTTTTAGGTATAATAACTAGTGAATAACGGGACCATATAAGGCCAGTAGCTGCAAGAGCACATGATTGAGGGATGCTTATCTTCTCGGCTGGTCGTTGCAAGTCCCCTAAACCTGCTATGACAAGGCTCTGAAATGAAAAGAAGTCTCATGTACATGGTCGCACAAATACACTAAAATTACTGAAAGGGAACACTCACCCATTTAAATAACGGAGACCAAAAAAATATGGTTTTAGGACCTGAAAAAGAAAACAAACTCAATGAACATTTTTCACATCAAGTAGGATGTTCCTAACCTCGAAACAACAGGTTTGATAGAACTAACACACCTGCCGGGTGATTCCATAACGGTCGTAACTTCACAGGAACAAACTGATCTGCGAAACGAATAACGCTTCTATATACGATAGACATGTTCCCGATCTATCTTTACCGGAGTCCGTACTGTTTGTATCCCTCAGATGCCCCAGGATATCAGATATCAGAAAGTACGTGAGTGAAGGACACTGTCAAGTTGATTTGGATTATCGAAATGTTCGATATACGAGTATCGAATGAGCTAAGCTAACATATACGGTGTATTAGATCTTGTACTGTGTATTAAAATATTATATTCTATTGCAATATATTTTAATATTGTATCTTTTATTTTTGTTGTGTATCTTACATCTTGAATTATATCTTACGTTTTTTATAATTTTTAAAATATTTTATGTATTTATTTATTGTATTATATTGTATCTTATGTAATACAAATCTTTTATCGTGTATTATATTTTATGTTTATCTTATATAATAATAATAATTATTATTATATAATAATATAATATTATTATATAATAATTATTATATAATAAATTATTATATAATAATAATTATTATTATTATATCTTGCATTGTGCAAAAATGTCATAGGAATCAGTGAGATAGCTCAGATTCTATTCTGGGTGATTGGAAGGTCATGGTCACAGGTCATTGTCCTGGGAGTAATGATGATCGTCATTGTTGAAGTATAGACCGTTTTAGCTGGAGAATATTTTAAATATTCGTCTTGATTTTTCCCCGCGCCATTGACTTTCTTTAAGTTCCAGATATCCGTCGAAAAATTATAATCCCCGCGGACAATGATATTGAAGGATTTTTTTTTTGTTACTCGACGGAGAAAATTCTTTCTTTTAAGAAACAGAATAGTCATCGACCCATGAGCTTTCTGTACAGTTTGTTGCGGATCCCCCCCGGTGCAAGTCTGAGTAGTATTTTTAATGGTTGCGTTTCGACGCTTTAAATAGTAAAAATATTTAAAATTATTTTATGGAATAAGGTAAACGACGTGGTATGCATCTTTTTCTTCCTGTATGTCTTTATTCACATTTTATTTTTTTCTATTGTAAACGCATTTGCTTCGAAAAAGTAACCAAATTGACGAATTTTGTTTAAGAAAATAGGTTTAATTTTGTGAAAATTTAATGATGTAACATATTTAAAAGACATATAGAAGACCTACTTTTTATTAATCCCCCACCCCCCCTTGAAGTCCCATTCCGAAAAATATTCGACGTTTAACCCATAGACATACATCATATACACCCAGCGATTTTATTAACCGATTAAGGGGAAAACGGAGTTTGTTATGTCTTTTCTTCATCACACATCGACTTGCGTGAGGGAACTCGATTTCTCCCTCTGACTGTTTCGCACAAATACCTTATATACCCCTCTAAGCGGATGTGCGAGAGAGAGAGAGAGAGAGGGCAATACTCATTAGTATCGTCTCTCGGACAACCGACAATGCAGATTGCTGGGTCTATATCATATATAAGTATAGGTTTGGCCCCGATGTTGATCGCAGTGTTAGAAGGAAATCCGGAGAAAACTTCCGTGTGGGGATGGGGAGCTAACGTACACAACTGTGCTAAGACTAAATAAAGATAAAATATTTGCAGTGTACTTATATTAACCGTTAAGACATGAAATGAGTTCCGATTCCGAGTTTGCATTAAGCTGTTACTACATTGCATGGTCCGCGTATCTGTCTTATTACTCCTGAAAATGTTTTAATTAATTTTTAATCTAAATGATGTTAAAGGAAAGTGTCCATGAAAACACATGAAACACTCCAAAATGGAGTATTTTCAAAATGATTCTTATCCACTATAATAATATATTTATCATGTTTTAACAAAACAATTATGTGAAAAATATCACTACTTTGGGTACAATTGGTCTTTTTTTTATTTTAACAAATGATCTTCTATAGAACTTCTCAAACAAATATATTGCTTGAAACTAATAGTTTTCAGACAAAAGTGACAGGAAGCAACTGTACCCACGGTTACTGGGTGTTCTATTTATTTGTCTGTACTCAAGTAAGTCCAAATAGAATATCTTAAAAAGCTTTCACAAAATGAGTACTTTCTTAAACAAAATTCATCAATTAGGTTACTTTTTTTGTGAAGAGAATTCGTTTACAACGTAAAAAAAATAGAAAATGGGTAAAAGCTTCATACCATGTCATCTTCCTTATTCAAAGAAATAACTGAAGATTTTATAAAACCTCTTATGTGTGGAAACGCAACCATTAAAAATTTGCGCAGGAGGGGACTCGCAACCAAAGATTATGTACAGAACTCTCGGTTCGACGACTCTTGAAAGTAAAACATTTTCCTCTGACATCTGAGCAACAAACATACTTATTCCTTCAATTAAATCATGGTAAACGTCAAATGAAAGTGTGATTTCGCGAGTGGGAGCTTAATAACAAAAAAAGTAAACGTAGGAAAAAATCACATATATGCCCGAAGAAAGAAAAATCGAAAAATGAATGTGTAGTGAATTGTTCCGTCGGTCACATGTCTCCACAATCATTTAGATACAAAATTACATGAAATTAAACTTAGTTTCCAGATTGTTATGTAGCGCCAGTCTCAAGGATCGCAATTTAATTTCGTAGCCTAGATGGTACGACGAGCGGTTGAAACCTCTCAGTTGTGAGTGTGGAGCACAGATACATAGACTACATGATTATAATTTTTCACGTGCTTACTTCCACCGATCAGTAGCTCTAAACGTACGAAAATGGGTAAATACTTTTTCTTAACATATACATTTAGAAGAACTTTAGTAGCCTTTAGAAGCCTACTTAGTAACCCGTCAAATAGATGCGAATATATATTATGAACAAATGAATACGCAAAGAACGCACAATTTTTAAGATCACATAATCATATCTAAAATTTGTTCAATCTTTGAAATTTTCAATTTGTTGTCAGTTTTATTATCGATAACTACCCGGCGTTGTCCGGGATTCGAAAAGAAACTTAAAACAATCATTACAGGACATTCAAAACTTTAAAACAATTCACAAATAAAAATCAGAAATAGAAAAATTATTTATTTCCATTGATAAACAAACATACAAAAAATTACATCAACATTCAAAGAAAAATTGGTGAACTATGAATTGATGTAGTGTATTAAAAAACCTGTCAACAGGTCTGGATATTTTTAGCTCAATTCACCTGGGGTCCTTGTGTAATTTTCTAAAATAATTTGTTAGTTTCCAATTTCCGTATTTTCGTGTTATTAAATTAAATACCACGAAGAAAACATACGAAAATACGCAGTTTTCAGTATTGTACGCTAATATGTACGTAATTAGGAATTTTTTAAAATCCAGGCAGAAGGAAAATTCACTTTACACTGAATGATTAATAAACAAAGCGCATAGTGAAGACCTTTAAATTCTTTGGTTTTCATTTCATTATTAGGTTATGTCCTTGAAAACAATGCTCTTCTCAGCCTTTATATAATTTTGCTTCTAAGATTCGGTCACATTGGTGATAAGTACACAATTGAACTCAGGTGGTCACATTAGTAAGATTCATCGTCAGTTACACGACTGAAGATTCACATTTACTGATTAGCAAACAATTTTAATCGTTTCTCTGCTCTTGTTATTCATCAATATTAACCACAACCATGACATTTAAGTTGAAATAGTGCTTAAGAAAAGTCCTTTGGTACTACAAATAATTTAATCTACTAATTGTCCAATTCCCATACCACAGACATTCGAATTAATTCTATCAGTATAGATTTATTAAAAACAATAATTGATCCAAGTGGAACCAAAGCAACTTGGGAAAAAATTCAAATATAAAGTTAATATTTTAAAGGGGTTTATTCACTCGTGCTAAAATTGGACCACGTTCCCTCTTCTTGGAGGATGGAGAAGTCGGTTAGCTTGAAAATCCCTTACTTTTGATTGCAGATTCAGATTCTACGGGAAAAAATGTGCCACTTTGTCTGAAATATTTTCCCGATAGATGGCGTTGTAACTATTAAATTAAAATTTCTAGCAAATCTCGAAAAATACACATATTATCGAAGAAACAAAACACGTATTCAAGTTCTAATGTTTATAACTAGACCCCCTCCTCACCTTTTGGGTGTGAAAAGGGTATGTTTTTATTTTAATAGTCCACATTCATATTAAGCACCAAAAATATGCAATTTTTAAAAAGTTTTTTTTAATTTTTTTTTCATATTTCCTGAACTTTTATGAGGAAGAAGTGTTGAAATTCGTATTTAGAAACGCAATATAATAAACAAAGGAAGTGTTCAAAGTACCCTCCCCCCGTTCCTCAAAAGGGGGACACGCGGTTCAGTTTTAGCAAGAGTAAGCGTTTATAACATTAACGTTTTATTTGAATTTTTTTTCTACGATGCTTAGTTTTTTTATGTTTTCACTTGAATGGACCATTCTGTTCGGCGTTGTTTGACGTTAAGCAGTGTTGACTGACTGACTCATTTATCAACGCAGTGAACTACGAAAGCTAGAAAAATGAAATTTGGACAATATGTAACGTCTTCACATACTAAGAAAGAACTTTTCGAAATTCTAATTTAAAAAGTAGAGTTAAATGAAGTTATCGAATTTTTGATATTTTTACGATATCTTACGAGCTAATTGATTTAACATCATACTTTTCCTGTGCAAATACTGTAAATTTAAATATATTTAAACGAGGCTTAGATTTTTTTGATATCTTATTTTTAACGGTTGTGACGATTCAGATATTTATGTTATTATTGTTCGCGCTAAAGGCATACTACTTTATTTTTGATTTATCCTGTAAACTGATAGGAATATCAACTTGATTTTTGTATATAAATTTCGCTCAAAAATATCTAAAAATCAATTCGTGGGATTTTAATAATTTTTATTATCAATGTGTGAAAAGCGGTGGAAATATTTTAGAGGCTTACTAAGAAAGCATTTTCCGAAATTCCTATTAAAAAGGAGTGCTTCAGGGTGAAATGTGTTTCAGTGCGTTTTTTCGAATTGTCTGTAAATATCACAAAATAAATCACCTTAATTAAAGGTATAATGATTTTTGTATGAAAACGTGCTATTTTTGTCTACTGTAACTAATGAAGGGACGGACAGAAACTCACGTGCGAAACCGCATAGGTCTGCTAGTTAGTTATATTTTTCCAGTGTACAAGTTTTCAATTTTTATTGATTTGGTTTCTTTTACGTTATTCATTTAACATGGAGGTCCGTCAGCACTAGCCAATCGCCTCTCCCCCTCGCGGAACTAGTCATCAGGTATAGGAGACAAACCCTTGATGATTTGTAATGGTACTTTAATAATATTCTTGTTTATTAAACGTTAGACTACGCATGTTCACTAGTAATCAATACTGCTAGTTTGGTATTTTCAGTTTTGTCGTAAGTAATTTCGTTTTATCACAACGCGGTGTTGCTTACAGGAACGCCGTTGGCAATAAATGTATATTATTAGCTGAGTACTCGCTGCTTTGCTAGCGTGAACGTATTATTTTGGACAACAACTTATTTGTAAATCGCCATAGTTGTTTTTAAGTAATAATATAAACAGAATTTCGAAAAAATCCACTGGGTTCACTTTCTTCCGAATGACTGAGCGACTGACACAATTTTTTTTAAAAAGACCAAATAAACAAGCAAAAAAAAAAAAAATAATACACATAATAATTACATATTTGGAACCAAAATAATTTGCCGAGCATGGTCTTAGAATTTATTTTTAATGTATTCTGGGCAAAAAACGTCAATTAAATATCGTTTATAAAATAAAAATATTTTGAAGTACGGTTATCGTTATTGTTTCTTTTTAAGTTTTTTGTTCTTTATATATAATTAAAAAGTGTAGTTTGTTTTATCCGAGGTTTTGAAGTGTAGGTATAGTTTCCATTTTGTCCAGATAAGATCTGCTTTACCCGTAAGAGACATATAATTTTACTTATTATGCGTATATACCAGAAACTGAGACTAAGTGAACATCTGCAAAGGTCTAGGTAGGATCTATCTTTCATTTTCCTCTTTCCTCTTTTTTAAAAATGTATTTAGTAAAGTCTTTAGGTATGTTGGGATTTGAGTTTTGAGTTGTAATTCAGGAGGGTTTTTAGTGGGTATGGCTGAGTCATTCGGCGAGTCCCACACGCGGGGAGAGTCATGTTGGCTCTCCCTAGTGCGTAACTGCATTTTCCCTACCTGTACAAGTTNCCCAAAAGCCCCAAAAAAAAAAAAAAAAAAATCTATCGTCTGAAATGATTGAAGTTTCTGACTTTTTGGAAAATTTCAAGAACATTCAACGTGAAGCAGTACTTGAGTTGAACAGTATTTCCGAAGTTCCCTTGAAGTTGCTAATAAACTAGGGTTTGAGACGACCCTTAAAATTTCTAAAATATGACCATCTACCAAGGACACGTAGGCAGACAACTGGAGACAACATACCGGAAGAAAAATTCATAAGTATATATTAGACGCTCAGTTTTCCTGCCTCTCATTATTTCAGAAGCCATATTATTTCAGAAATTGTTGTAAGGTTTAACTGAGTCTTTTGTGAAATCTTTTCTCTTGAAGGTCCCATTCCCAAAAACTATCGATATTAAAGACATGGAAATTTCAACTGCTGCTCTCTAGTGCAAGTAATTTACTGAGATAGGAAGTTCTAGTTTGCTAATGATGGAAATAAAGAAGTAATGGAACAATTGGTTCAGTGTAAGTTATTCTCTTGTAACATTTATCGGATACAATGAAAGTAATAGACCCATCCATTTCCCCAAATATTGGGGATCTTCAAATTTTGGGAACGATTTCCATTACAACTGACTTAGCTGAACTTACATTTTCAATATTGAAAAGAACTATTTAAGAAGTACGATGGACGAAAAACGATTGAATGGACTTTTTGATATCTATCGATGAGAGTTAATGAATTGTTACCTACTGACGCCATAATTCCTGAATGAAGTTCCGATGGAAACGTCGAGGGACACACATTTAAACAGTAAATCCGAAGTTTCATCGTTTTTTAAAATCAAATGTTTATTGGTGCATGTTCCGGCACAATAAACTCTGGTAATACCTCAATTTTCAAACAGAAATGACTATTTCATTCTCTATAGGCCCTCGACACGTTTAATGACTCTCCCCCTCCCCACTTTTGAACGAATTTTAGATCCGCCACTAAGCATGACATTGTAATAATGAAAGTGAAAAATTATATCAGATTGCCAGACAAAATACATTGTTTATGTATTTCCTTTTCATGACTAAAATGATTTTTTTTTAATTTTTCCAAAATAATGGATGAGGGGTGAGGGTCGTCCTCTTCACCATTATCACCACTTCTCATTTTACCCTAGAACGGCTGGAAAGATATTGCATTGCAATAGTGTTCTACAACGATGGAGAGGTTTACACAAAATATTACAAAAAATAGAAATTGTTGATTATAAACATGCAATAAATTCTTGATATTCAAAACTGTATAGTTCGTCACAAGGGTGTTTCCAGGGGACAGGTTCTTGCTCCTCCAGCCCAAAATATTCAACCGAAATGAAATTACAAATAAGAGAATAGACGAACATTCCATTAAAAACTCCAGAGATATTTAATTCATTCATTCAACAAATTCCCATGTTAATGTACAGTGTATTAAATCGAAAATGCAATGCGGTAATGCCGCTGCGCTTCCAAAATTGTCGAATTACAGTATGCAATACAGTATTACAAATTACAGTATTGCTGAGAAATATCTGACGGGTTCCACGAGATCTAGCGTCGTTGTTAGGGATCCGTGTCAAGTTTCCACGCGTTATCGCGGCGATTATATGTATCTAATTGTCCCCCTTATTGGTCAAGACTTTGTGCCCCCCACCCCCACTACCACCAGCTCCAAAACCTGTCCACATCCTTACTCGTCGTTTACTTTTAGACAATATTATGTTGAACATCTGAACCATTGTCTAGCGTATCCAGTAGCACAAACTCATGAACTACCATGCGTTAATATGAAGTACAATTTTTTGGAGATGCGCTCTCATTTGCAAATGTATATTGCTACTAATTTTATACTAAAAGTATTCTTTATTTTTCTTACCTAACTGATGATTCCATAGTGGAAGTAATCTTGGAGGAACTTTCGTATCGAGGTATGCCATGGATCTCCGGTATAACTGAGTCATTGTAAAGAGCCGGATGGAAATTTGTGAATAGACTCTCTTCAATACCACTGTCTTGAAACCGCACACATAGGCCAACACACGAAAAACCGCACCACTGATATGCTGTGAAGAAGTTGCAGGAAGAAATCGATTGCAATCTACTCTTCTTATCTCTGACATTCACTGTAAGGACTGATACAAGGACACTTTTAGTATTAACATACGGAATCTGTAGAACTCCTTATCTCGTTGTCATTGAAATAACATCTTCTCTGTGTGATATCACATTACATGCACGTGATTTAAACTACATTTCTCTCGTGGCACATTGATAGATGGTACTGATTACATCAATTTCGAGTATTATGAGCACTTACTCATTGAAAGTGCAACCTATTTAGTGCATATGATAGTTGGAGTGTTTTCTATTTGGTTCTCTCTCTTTCCCACACAATATAAGAAAATGTTGAAAGATTATGTGTGTAGCTTCCAGTAATAACCAGTTAGCTGCACTTTTTGAAAAATAAAAAAGATGATCTGTCAGAAATATTTGTTTTTGCTAAATTTCTTTTATATGAGTCTAAACCATTCTAAAACGTACTATCTTCTCGAATCGAGCAGAGAAAATTTACGCGCTGACTCTAAAAGAACATCTTAAGTACACGTTTAATAGGAATTACTACTTCAACATATTGCTACTTTTAATAAATTTATTTGGTTTGATTATTATTTTTCCACGTGTTCACACCTGCAAAGTGGAAACAGTTTATACAGTCTTTGTAACAATTTTTGACAACTTTCAAGCTAATATAATTCATGAAGTTCGGAACCATTCATAAAATTTTTACTGAATGTTTTTATCCTATTTGACTGAATGTTTTTGTATTTCAAGGACCTTCCCCATCAGAGATATATTGTAAGAATCTAATAATTCTTGATTAATAATAATATAAAAACAAAATTAGAAAGAATGAAATATGTCCGAAAGACGAGAGTTCAGAGAACGTGGGTGGTCGAAAAATGACATACGGGTTTCGTTTGAAAGTGGGATGAGAGAGGAAAATTCCTAAGACGCGAGCGTCGGCGTCGTTTAATAAACGTCAACGGAAAATGGTGAGATGCTAGTACCATAGCTGTGGGAATTAAATGACCTGAACAAGGGAGCACATGTTTGGGGGATGGGGAATAAGGAAGTCTCCTTTTAAAAGTGTAAAGGGAAAAGAATATTCGGCGGTATACAACGGCAGATGTGGGTGCGAATGCGTTTGGCGCACTTGTCAAGAAGGGGCTGGACGATTGTTTACGAGGCGGCGGCGGCGAAGCACAAACGTACCGACCAGCGGTTGTGAGTGGCGCAGATGGAGAAGGAAGAGACGATTTGAAGACAATGATCAACGGTCGAAAGGTTCTGGAACTTTCGAGAGCTTGATAGTTTGTTCTAGAAAAGACGTTGGATTCAAAATTAGGAAGAAGCCGGTGGAGTCAGAAAGAAATGTTGAAGTGGGGAAATTTGTATGAAAAGGAGCAAGTGGATTGGCTGAAAATAGGAACCGGTAGTGGAGAGTTTAACCAGTCATAACATTGACGAAGGAAGGGAAAAATCATGGTGACTAGTTAGAAACAGTCACATGGTTTTTGAAATTAAGTCACGTGAGAGAATTTTCGAGGATACGGAGTGGGAACAGAAGAGATAAAATAGAGAACCGAGGGGGCTCGAGACCACTTTTTAGAACTCTTTTTGTCGGAGATTTTTAGACCACTTTTTAGAGATGTTTTCGGAGATTTTTAGACACGCTTTTTCGGTGATTTTGAGATGACAGTATTTTCGGAGATTTTATTTTGAATTCGGAGATTTTTTCGAGCACTACAAGTTTGTGGTTATTTTAAGACTTATGCTAAGAAATTCAGCAGCGTCGTCGGAATTTCTAAATATCCGACGTTTATTTAGATTTGTCTGATGAATTTTTGAAACCCACAATCTCCATGTTACTTTCGGAGATTCAAAGATTTAGCTCGAGAATTCTGAAAAACTTAAGATCGAGTTTCGCGGAAATTTGACATTTCGTTCATTATGGTGAGAAGTGCCATTCACCATAGTCGCACAGTGCGCAGTCAGTCGGTGAACAACTTTTGATTCGTGGGGAGAACGAGGACAGTGTCAGTACGTCATCGCCCATTGACGCAGATCGCTGATGAAGGCTGTTACTACTGCTGAACAGGGGGTGCACTTCAACCCGCTGGACTCCAACGAGGGTCTCATCTGCCAGGTGCCTTTAGAATGATCTGACCATCCCATCACGAAGGTAATCCGCTTAAACTGGGGCTTTCCAGTTAGTGAACATTTTCAAGCGGCCGCACCAACTCTTAAAAAAATAAGTGCTGCGAAAAAAAAAGAATGCAACGGCCTACGCTCAGGACATTTGTTCTATTATGTAAATTTTACCAAGGCCTTCATAATGATGAGCGTCCGTCAAAATGTTTGGATTAATGTAATTAAATTCTCTCTGTTGTATTAAGTTATTGGTAAAGACTATCTTTGTGTAAAAGAAGTAGGAATGATCTCATTGTATGTAACACATGTGAATTTTTGGGGGTTATGCTTTGTGTGGGTGCATGGCGTGAATGTTCAATTATAAGATTAATTAAGTCAAAATTTTATTTCATGAGCGTTTCCTAATTAATAAGGAACTTTGTATGTGGGGTTTACTTATGCCCGAATCCATGGTCAAATATAATATACCCTGAGATGAGAGTAAACCGGCGGCAAAAGAGTAATTATATTAATTATATTTTTATGGTGTTTCATTGAAATTAATTAACCTGGTAGTGGTGCGTAATTTACCTTTAGACATATGATAGTTAAATTCTGTCACAATATAACACTATGCTTTTTAGAAAAAGCACCTGTTTTGAAACATAAGTTTTGAAGTATTGCCATATCAATCTTAAAACATTGTGAATAAACTCTCTATAAACATGTAAATAAGTGAGAAAATTTTTAACTTTGGTATAGTTTTTCTTATAACAAAAATGTCGTAAAAGTTTTAATTTCGTTTCGTAACTCGCTGAAATTTAGTGTTTAGTATCCAATAGGAAAAATTACTCTATGACACAAAATAGAGCTCAGGTTATTCTAAATTAAATGAATTCAGAATAAAAAGTCTGGATTCAAAATAATTGAGTTCTCTAGATATTAGGAAAGGTCCAAACGTCCAAACGTTTGACAAAAAATGAGATACGCCGCTCAATAAATTACGTATCTGAAAAACCAAAACAGATAAAAATAAAAACAATACGGTTTTGAAAAACATGTAGTTATGTGTATGTTGAAAAAAATATATTAAAAGATTTGAATTAATTTATATTTTTGAAACTTTTACTTTGAGTTGCGTGGTTTAGCCAAGACTAGGTAATAAAGAAAATATGCGACGTTTAATATGCGACGCTCTGAAAACCCGAGCGCAAATTTCCACTCATATTCATGTGTATTGTATCCATACTCCATAGTAATATACAGTGCCCCAGAAATGTTGCGAGAAACCTCTAGGGGAGGTGGGGCACGTCATAAGGACTGAGAATTGCATAGCATCCCATGGCTGCTAACGTCAGGGGTAAGTGCAGAGGTCGGAAAGGAAACAGTGATTCATTTGAAACATTTATTGGACGTAATGAATATAAATGGTGTACATGAATACAGCTCTAATGTTACAACAGCTGCTCGAAGTTTGCACCATCTGACGCCACGTATGTCTGACGCCGACGGAGCATTGACTGCCGGACACGCTGGAATACACCGGGAGTTTCTTAGATTGTAGCAGCTGCGCAGACTATTATTACGACAGGATCTATTTCAGACTCCACAGGTTCGCGATACGTGAGGATCGCGATACCCCAGAAGAAAATCCAGGCTCGATAAATCCGGTGAGCGTGGGGGTCAGGGAACTGGTCCACTACGCCCAATCCATCGATGCGGGAATGACTTGTTCAAATGCCTAAGAACAGTCAGTCCAAAATGAGCAGGTGCCCCATTATGCTGGAACCATATGCTGCGCCTCACATTTGCTGGAACATCTTCAACCAAGCAGGGAAGAACTTGTTCCAGAAATGTCTTATAATATGTGGCAGTCAAGTGGGATGGTAAAAGGTACGGCCCGACTAAGCAGTCGCCGATCAAACCCGCCCACACATTAACAGTGAAGCGATGTTGTGCCGGGTGGTGCCGCACACCGTGGAGGTTTTCTGATGCCCACAAATGCTTATTGTGGTGATTGAATACGCCGACCCTAGTGAATGTTGCCTCATCAGTGAACAACACATAAGTCTGTATAGTTGGCACGCCCACTTTGTTATAAAATGAAACAAACTATCCTATAATTTTGTGCTAATCATGTGCTAATTTCGTCCGCTAATGAATAATTTTGTGCTCATCCGGAAACCAGAAAAAACTAGAAAACAAAAGTGGGGGTGCTAGTGGAACGTTCAACTAGTACCCCAACCTATTAATAAATAAGACTTTTGTTTAAAAGTCTACGCTATATATTGTGTGCGCTATAAAATAACTATTTTCTTCAAAAAACTGTAAGAATTGGGGTCGGCACATTTACACCCGGGTATAGTTTAACTTACACCCATTTGAACGTATCTACCGGCGGTGCGGAGGGTCATTCTGAAGTGTTACGGGTGGTAGAACGCAGGGCAGGACAAAGAATACTGGAACGCTTAGTAACGTTCGTCACTGTCTCCGTGTGGCGTAATATTATTAAATATATATATTATTTCACTTGACATTGCAGCCCTTTATTTATATTGTCTTCACGGTAGTAAGAGATAACCTATGAACACAAATATACCTATAAATGTAAACGGTATGTTACTAATTATACGATAAGAATATATTTTAAAATAATTTGATTTTTCTTTAGTTAGAAACCCTTATTATTCCTAGATTCAAAAAATTGTGAATCTGACAATAAAAATTCTAATTTTTAATTTTATTCTGGGTTTGATTATTCCAAATACCATTTTCTGCATTATAAAATGATGCTAAGAAAAACCAACCAACAAGATATTCGTCCACTTGCACTTGAAAATAAAAATTCCATAACAATGCACACCTTTTAGACATTCGAAATATTTGTTGTTAGTATTTATATGTATTCTGCTATACAAGGGCAACAACCCGTCAAGAAGTTCATGGTTCTATTACTTGTTTTCTAAGTTGATGAATGAGCAAGTCAATCGGTCAGTTACAACAACGTAGAACGTACAGAAATTACAAATATCTAAATTCAAAAGAAACCTCAAATTCTTGTCTTTTAAATTATTTTCACAAATAAAATAAATTAGGTCCTTCCAGAATTAAAACAAAATAACGTAATAAATCCATCTTTTTTTCCCTTTGATAGTGAAACCAAAAATCAATTCTTCAAATGTTAAAGATACTTATAAAACAATATTTTTTTGTGGAAATGGGTGTTGGTATATTTTATTTCTCTAAATTATTTTCTTTATATTTGACAGCTATATTTTCCAGAAAGCTGGACACAACAGGGTATTTGAGACACTACCTGCCACCAATTATACGCCGAAAGGAAGAAATATAACTGTTCCACGGGATCGGCCGGTTAACCCGAGGCTGATTAAGAGGGGTTCTACTGTATATAAAAAAAACAGTGCGAGTTACAGAAATATGGTTTAGCAATCTGTTCGCAGAATTAACAGAACAATCAAAATACTTTTATTCATATTTTCAAATTTTTGAGTTTGAAGAAAATCGGAAGTGGAGCTCGGTGTGTAAATGAAGGCGTTACGAGGTTTTGAGAAACAAACTTCTATTCCCAATGCATTCAAAACCAAATCTCAAGTTAGGTTTCGAGGCTTTAAGTTTTTCGTGATATTGTGCGAAGAAAATTCTTAACATACATTTACACACATGTGCAACATCGGACATCGTCATAGACCTTTCTGGGGCCAATACGTAAAGATCCGAAGAGATTTCAATTTTCCCCCAACCAATTACAATACTTTCCTAATACATTCTGGATAACTGGAAAGTAAAAACAATGCATTGAATGTTTTTCTTGTGGACAATATATGTAATAACTTGACGAACACAAAATTTTAAACCCGAATTAATTATTGTAAGGACGCGCTGTTTTCTCTTTCTCCCAATTTGTTAAAATTAAATTTCCATTCTTTTACAATTGCTTTGTAGCTTAATACAGGTGATTTATACATCTAATGACCGCTTTGTATTTGGTCTGCAGTGTACGAAGCAATGCACACACGTGGATACGTATTTTATTATTAGAGTACATGCAGTATACAATTTAGACGCGTTCTTTGAATGTTTATATAACACCTCTACGCATTAATTTTTTATTATTTTGGCTTCACCAAAAATAAATGAACTTTTTGACTATACAATTTGAACCCACTATTAGCACAGATTGCCTATCTTTTATTTCTTCATGTTCTATTACTCTCATTTGATCTACATTTTCTGTCGAAGTAGGGAATTGTCTGCTCTATATTGTGGTTTTAATTGTTTTAATTACTTCAGGTTTTGTTGAATTAAAAGGAAAGTGTGGAGGGTAGAAAAAATACAAAATAATATTCAGGTAATTTGTACTTATTACTATGTACTTTTCCTTTTTTACAATACTGTTAAGATGTGCGACCAAATGATGAAATATTTACGAACTTTTATATATAATATACAGAGGAAACACCTCAGTGTATTTTCTAACTTTCTTGCAATTCAGAGAGCAGTCATCCATTAATACCCACGAGTTGCATGGTCTTCGACCTATCGTCCTATGGTTGCTTCAATCAAGTGACGTGATGTTCTGGGATTTTGGAAATCCACAATACCAATAAGATGGAAGGATTTGTTAGATATCTCCGGCAGATTTAGAAGTACATCAATTTCTTCTAATTTTTTCGTATGTCCTTTTTTTTGTAGGGCCTTACGGCTCATGTCTACATCAATGGTCATTGAAGCCCGGAAAACTTGTATAGGTAGGGAAAATGCAGTTACGCACTAGGGAGAGCCAACATGACTCTCCCCGCGTGTGGGACTCGCCGAATGACTCAACCATACCCACTAAAACCCTCCAGATTTACAACATACCAAAACCAAATATCAAAATATCAAATGAGGGGGTGGACAAAAATGAGGGGGGACAAAGAATAAGGGGAGACAAGAAATGAGGGACAAAAAATGAGAAGGATGAAAAAAAGAGGAAAATGAAAGATACCCTAGCCTTAATAGCGTCGGGATCGAAAATAACAAGAGGTGACCAAGGAAGGTCAGAAAAGAGAAAGAAAGGAGCCTGGCACAAGTAAGTGGAAGCAATGCTAGACTCAGCTCGGGGCCCCGTATTTGCCAAACACGTACTTACTAGATGTAAGTCCCTTGGGGGGTTTCGTATGTCCGTAGGTCGATATTTACACTAATGTAAATGAAGGAACCTAAAACAAAAGACCTTTATAAAATTATATTTGCACGTGAACACTTAATACTTCGCCGATTATTTTAAAATCACGTTACCAGTCATAGTGTTTTTTCCGCAAATAGTTTTCCCGCATTTTTGACAGGGTCTTGTTTTTAGTGATCTGGACAAGATTGAAGCTCAATTCATTTTTGTTTCTACATAAAAGTGAATAAGGAATTTCAATATGCACCATGTTGCTTTCAACCAAATAGCATCCAGTTGGGCATTCAGAAACTGTTTTCATGCATGGCATATCGTGAAAAAGTTCAGCTGCAACATCCCCAACATTGCTGGTACGTACAATGTCCATGCAGTTGACTGGTTGCTCAGTGCACACGGTGGATCTTAGGCGATATAGCAATTTCACACGGATACCGTACGCATGAGCTGTGACATTTCTTTGCAACACTATTTATCAGAGACAAAAATTCGGTGCTAGTGTCCAACAAAGCAGTAGAGAAGGAAGTTTCCATTTCAGCCAACAATAACAGCTGAAATATACTATCAAAAGCGCAGGTATTTAGAACCATGCAAGGTTTTCCTTCTATATAAATTGTTCTTAGTCTTAAAATGTTTCCATTTAAAAGTAATGGATTTTTTTTAGATTTTTATGCTTATTGAAATTTTCTGGGTTGAATCTTGAATTTATTTATTTTACAGAGATCGCCTTTTTTTCACCTAGTCCTTTCCATGATTCAACCTCATTGTAATTTCTAAAGGCACATTGCCCACTTCGGAACTCTGCGCATGTTTTACAAAGTCTGGGCTGGCCAAAACCTTCTTCATGGTCATCTTGTAAGAGGACTCAGCAAGTTGGCAATAGGTGAATTACCACGTTACAGTCCTTGCATCTGTGGCTACCACTGGGCTCTTCGCCTTCCTCTTTAGTTAGTTTCCACAGAGAACAAACAACTATATTAGATACGACTACAGATGAAGCCTAAAAAATATATTAAATTACAAGATAGCTTTACTTTAAACTACGTACTGAAAACTATATTATGTAAATGAAATTTTAAACAAAACTACTTTATTAGAAAAATTATAAACACCTGAAATGGGCGGTTCTCATTTTCTGCATCTTGTATTTCCAGAGAACGCTCCTCAGTCATAATTTACTTCTCTTTTATAGTATTACATAAATTTTGGTTGTTGTACTTCAAGTGTTCTTGTACAAACACACCAACCGTTAAAGGTAATCCGCCTTCAAACGCCCGTTTTTTTTCAAATAATTAAAATCAGATTCTACAGGAGCGCTTGAAGCAGGAACTCTACCGAAGCCAAATCGGTTACGAACAACACACGTCCACATTGGTATCAATTTGCAATGGATGACGAGTTTGTCTGCTAAACTATTGTTAGCATGTGCGTTGACATCTTCACCGGACTCATCTTGTTGAGTTTTCACCTCATTGTCAACCGCTTCGGTCCATTAAAATCAGGCTGAACCTGTCAATATATCGACGGGTTCTTCAGTTGAATATTCATCTGCTAAACATCGATGAAACAGTAAGTATTTACAGTAAAAGTCCTAGGAAAACATTATTAAAAATTAAACAGTTTAAAAAATTTAATTAACCTTGCCAGATATCTGATGGAAAAATGAGGCTTATTTAGTTAATGTACATTAAGCTATAGGATATATCTTTTTTTGGAATGTATCAACAAACCGTGGATGACGTAAATATTTTCTACTATTTCCAATGTTTAATTAA
>NNCF01128934.1:28953-41335 GCA_002313205.1 Laupala kohalensis | reverse complement strand
TTAAATTTAAAAAGTTCACTAAGACAATTACCGAAAATTTCTGGTCGCATAACTGTTGCAATCCCCCCATTTTAATTTTAAACTTTTTCCCGTTTCAATCCAATAAATGTTACATGCTCCCCCTGGGAGACCTAAATGACCTTCCTGATTGAACTATCTACGGAGCTCACTCGCTTGGCTTAGTGGGTGCAATTCCCACTATTGTGAGAGGTCAGATGAACTAGGAATATGAATTTAAAACCAGGATCATTTGAACAGAGAACCACTAAATTGAACATTAGTTAATAATACTGGATCAATAGTCACAGTTGTGACCGGCAAACAAGGAAGTACACTTTAAAGGTTTAAAAGTATCTAAGTGATACTTAAAAATATACTTATACAAATCATAAATAAAGCGTAGACATAATGAATTACAATAAGAATCTTTACGAGCGCATGTCGTCACATACACCCGTAGTGAAGCCTCAACTCTCAATCAAATCCGAAAGGGATTTTTCATTGTCTACTACGGTGTTCCGCAACATAACTAAGTATCTTTTCAGTCAGAATATGTTCCCCCCGACACGTAGTGTAATGATCCAACGCCCTGCATTTAACTCATATAACTCACGTCTTCTGCCTTCCTCCACATTGTAGCGAAGAAGTTGATCAAGTTAAAATCAGGTGATTTTTCAAACATCATCACTCGCCATAATTCAGTTCTTAAGCTGAATGCCAGCTAGAGAATACTTGTAATTCAATCGTAAACGCCTTTAACGAACAATAAAGTTCCTTTCACTACGTCCTAAGCTTCGTGCAGCGTGTGCACACTTGCCCTACGTTTAGTTTTAAAAACGCGTACTTTAGTTTCTAGGTTAGAGAGACCTCTTGTCTTTGTAAGCGCCGTGAGTGATAGAGAACCTTCCCAGATGTTTTATGCTGTTTGAAGGGTGTGGAGGGAGGGGTTGCGCGCCTCTGATTAAGGTTTCATGACGCTCTTGAAGAATTCAACAGATCGTCCCCGACAGACGCAATACTCCGCTCTCTTTACAAAACACATCTGACCGTCCCGCATTAATACCTTACTCACTCCAAGCGGATGTGCGAGCGAGAAGGTGTCATCTCTCAGCATCTTGTCTTGTGTTATGAGGGACAACCTACAGCTGAGGCAGTTGCCTCTTTTGATACTGATCTCTATGGTGTACAGAGTCCAAGAACTCCTGCGTTTTGTCCAATCCTGGAATCAAGCTTTACACTCTTTGTTGCGGATTTCTTCAAAGCTGCTGCCGTTGCTACTTGATGCTCTACCTCAGGTCAAAGAATGCTACATAAGACTATCTCCAAGATTTTTAAAAAAAGGAGAGGCAATGTTTAGCGCGACATTTGGTGGCCCGAGGGCTAACAATTTTATTAGTAGCTGCGGCATCCACTAGGTCACGTTGCTGTACTTCCCTCCCCCATCACCATAACACGATCGAACTCCCTATTCCTTCCCTCTTTTATTTCTTTGTGCTTCAAACTTGTTATTAAATGATTCACACGTCACTCTGACAATACTTCATAAAAAAGGAAAAGTGCTGAAACAAAACCTGAGATTCGTATTAATAACTTGATATATTTATCATAAAAAGGAAATGGGAAATACAAATATGTGAAGGATTATATTTCTCAAAGTGACTATAGGAGTTTTGACTCTGCTTTTTTGACAATACATTTATTTAAAGTGAAATACAATTAATGTTAACAAAAACAATAATATATACTAACAAACATAAAACTATAAATAATTGCACACATGTTCATAATAGTAAAGTCTTATAAAAAATATATCATAGTCGTATTGTTACAATAAAGCGATGAAAGAGTGCATAGAAGGACACTGATAAAACACAAAAATAATCACTAAGTCATCTACTAACAGGGGAATGTAATGTCAATATGATTCCATAAAGGATTGTAGACACAAAATTCTTATTAATAAGGAGAAGATGATTAAATACAGCAGATTCATTATATTAAAATTTTGTTGATGTTATATCCTTGAGAGCTATGGGAAAAGTGAACGACACATTAATTTCTCACTCTCATGGGACTTAACAAATGCTCATCTCCATTTAAAACTTCATTTGATCCTCTATGAGACCATGTGCATGATTTTCTTTCTTTCTTTCAATCTTTTATATGTAATAGAGTAAAATGATGTTATATTGCAATAATAATTATAATCACAAGTTCACGAGTATATAGAAAAACTTTTTTATAAAAATTATTATCTATGTATTTCAAGGTATAATTGCACCTTTAAAGTTCTACAAGAATTTGAAACTCAATAATTGTATACTCGCTAGTGATGTAGTGAATTAGTGCATTGTCACAAGACCATAATATCACCCTGCAGACCATATCAAAATATATGGTTATTAAATGGAAAAAGTTTCCGAGCATTCCTGTATATTAGTTAGGTTACAAAAAAAGGAGTTTTTCATATACAATAGAAACACCTGTTTACTGTCCATGTGAGTATTTGTATAAACTTCAGTGTTTTTGAAACAAGTATTGATGTCATTATCGTCAATGACTTAACACTCTCCTACAAATCCAATTATCAACTCAGAAATTGATGTCATGGTTTGCAAGTTGATTCTTAGTACACAACATATTAGATAGACTTGACACAGTGTTAGTTTGCATATGAGTTTTCAAATAACTATTTATTGAGGAAGAATCTTTACAGAAGGACGAAGAGAACGGTTTCTTAACTGTGAGAGTACGCAAATGTTCTTTCAGACTACCCTTTTGACAGAAGGAAGCTTCAAAGATGTTATAGAATAACAAATATTAGCCAGTGTGAGATCGCATGTGCATTTCAAAATATCACTTGAAAGAGAATAAATATTCGCAGACTGGTTACAGGAAATGCTATTGAATTTAGTTCAACAAAATATTAACCAACATTAACGACGCATGGCGCCGACGGGAGGAACACGTGTTACTCAACCGTTGCTCCCGGAATACCCATATAAATGTTGTCGTACGAAATCTTCAAAAACCGTTTTTTGTATACTGTGTAATTCGGCATATCATTTGAGTTGTTTGGAAAGGAAAAAGTTTTTGTGCATTGACAAAACCTCAATAGTGTGTTGTGTTGATGTAGACATAACCCAAATCCCAGTTTCTAAGAAGCAGATTGATAATGAAAACAACATCAATAATATCAAGTGCTTGCTGAAATTGACACTCAGTGAAAATGAAAAATACAAGCAAGATAATGCAGCACTTATTAATGAGAATCAGGAACTCAGGCAATTGATATCTGACCAAAGTACTGAAGATCTAGTACATAAAAGCCAACATGAAGAAGCTGATATTAAAGGGGAAATAGAGCAGAAATATGCAGAACTGCTTTATAAGTACAACAATTTATGGAAAGAGAAAATATTATTGGAAAATTTGAATAAAGCACTAAACAGCAATGTAGAACTATTGGAATACAAAATTGAAAATAATAAAAACACGAACCTGCCAACAGAGTTATCTTATGCACAAATTTTACTGGAGGATAGAAAAGACAAAACAACATTCTCCAATGAAACCCCACCAATTCTCATTAAAAGTTTAACAAATTTGAACGAAGAACAAATTGCCAGCAAAATAAAATCTATTAACCCTGCTGGAATTGGAATTGGAGTGAGACTATTTAAGAAGGTGAAAAATAAAAATGAGGTTAGGATTACCTGTAGCTGTAAGGAGGAAAATGACCAACTACAAAAAAAAATAGAAGACACTTTCAAAAATGAACTCAAAGTTGAAAAGATCTCCCTGAGAAATCCTAGGATACAAGTTGTAAATATCAGTAGTAAGTATGATCCAGAAAAATTGGCAACTGATATAATTTCACAAAATAAACTTGAGCATTCACAAATAAAGGTTCATTATATAAAAGAGATTAATAGGAAAGACAAGAAATCAAATAGAGAGTATAAAACCTACACGGCATATATTGAATTGGACCCATGCACTTTTCTTAAATTAATGAAGAAAGGAAAAATTGCAATTGGTTATGAGTACTGTAAAATATATGAGGATTTGAATATGAGTCGCTGCTTTTCTTGCAATGGTTACTGGCATAGTGCTAAGAAATGTACCAGGAACAAGACATGTGCTAAATGTTCTCAAGAACATGATACAGCTACATGTAATAGTACTGAAAAAAAATGTATTAACTGTATAAATTTTAATAAATATTCAAGGACAAAAGTCAATGTAGACCATTATGCTTATGAAATATCACAGTGTGAATACTACAAGGACCAATTAAATAAAGCTAGATCAAGAATAAACTACTCTCCCAGATGGAACCAGGATTAGAAACAAGAAACATCCAAGAGAATAGTGGGGATATTGACTATTTGAATAGGAACATTAACATGAATGGCATAACAATTTTATATTTGAACATCAGAAGTGTCTCAGGTAATGTCAACTCATTAGAGATTTTATTAATGAAATTACAAAGGAAGCCAGACATTATTATATGCTCTGAATCATGGTTAATGCATGGGCCTTTTTTTATAAATATTCCAGGATATATTAATTATACTAACGACAGTAAACTAAACAGATGTGATGGTGTAGTGATTTATGCCAGGAAAAGTCTAAAGGTGGTTAGTCTGATAGAAACTTATAGTAATTTAAAAGTGCTGTCTTTGATTATAAATTTGAAGAAAATTAAAAGTATAAAAATATCAGGCATATATCGTTGTCACGATTATGACTGTAAGAGTTTCATCAAAGATTTCAATGACTTTTTGACTTCCAACAAGAATTTCAAAAATCACATTGTGTTTGGCGATACAAACATTGATATTCTTACCAACAACGACCAGGTTGATGACTACACCAATAATTACTTAGAAAAAGGATATTTCTCTTGCATGAACCAAGTCACTAGACCAACAAATATATTATATCCAGACATAGGCTCATGTTTGGATCATGTTTATGCGAAGATCAATGTTGATATCCACTCCTGTAGATTACTGTACCAGATTAATGATCATTATCCAATTTTTGTTAATATTGCAACAAATATACATAAGAAATCAGAGAAAGTACAAACTAAAATCATTCATTATAAGAAATTAGTGCATTTATGTTCTCTAGAAGACTGGTCTACTACTTTCAATGCTAGTGATCCAAACCTAGCTACTGATAGCTTCATAAGTACTTTACAGAAATTAATCTTACAGTCTATAAAGAAATTTAGTAAGAATAATAAACCTAGACAAGAGTGGATAACTGGGGGTCTCATCGCATCATGCAATACCAAAGAAAGATATTATAAAGAATGGAAACAGAATCCTGATAACAATAACTATAAGGAAAGATATCTAGTCTTCTCTAAACTGCTTAAGAAATTATTGAAGAAAGCTAAAAATGATTATGATGTCAAGAAATTAAGCTATGCTAGTACGAAAAAAACATGGGATATTGTTAATAAGAAACTTAATAGAGCTACCAATGAGAAAACAAATATAAATAAATTGAAAATTGGAAATTGCATTATAGAAGATCAAAAAGACTTAGCTAATACTATGAATGAACATTTCAGTAACGTGGGAATCAATATGGCTAAATCTATAAGTGCACCTATTTTAAAATTTAATTTTCCAGACATTCCACTTAACACTTATACCTTTAGTATACTTCCCACTAATCATCTAGAAGTAATGGAGATCATAAAAAAATTGGGACAAAAGGCAGGAGGTATTGATGGCATAAGTAGCCTGACTATCAAAAAAATTAAAAATTTCATTGCTCATCCTATAGTTCACATAATTAATAATAGTTTCACTTCAGGTATCTGCCCTGACCATTTTAAAAAAGCAGAGATAGTTCCTGTTCATAAATCAGGTTCAAAGCAGGATGTGAATAATTATCGACCAATATCTATTATCTCAAATATTAGTAAAATTTTTGAAAAAATATTACACATAAGGATAAAAAAATTCTTGGATAAACATAGCATTTTGAGTAAGAGACAGTATGGTTTCATAGAGGGTAAAGGGTCGAAAGATGCATTCGCCCATATTGCACAATATCTATATCAAAACCTTGACAATAGTGTTAAGATTGCAGGAGTGTTCCTAGATTTAGCTAAAGCCTTTGACACAGTAAACCATACACAATTATTGCAAAAATTAGAGAGATACGGGGTTAGAGGCATTGGGCTTGGACTGATTCATAGTTACTTGTCAAATAGAACTCAATTTGTAAAATTGGATCAGAATGTGAGAAGTGAACCAAAGATTGTGAAAATCGGGGTGCCTCAAGGTACAATTCTTGGACCACTACTGTTTCTCATTTATATCAATGACTTGTTATCGATACCGATGGAGATTATTTCTTACGCAGATGATACTGCAATATTTTGTACTGGTGAAACCTGGGAAGAGATTGAGTCTCAGATTAATGAAAGCCTTAGTATAATATACTACTGGTTATTTCATAACAGTTTGTCGCTTAACTTTAAAAAAACTACATACATACAATTTGGAAATTATAGTGACAGTATAAAGCATAATTTGAGAGTTAGCATCAACCAGGTTGCACTAGAGAGAGTTGATCATATAAAATATTTGGGAATTCTCATAGATGAAAATTTAAAATGGGAATTACAAATAAATTACGTCATTAAGAGAACGAAATATCTGTTGTATGTTTTATATAGACTTAAAAAAGTATTGAAATTGAGAGCATTATTGATGATCTATTATGGTCTATTTCACAGTATCAGTACTTATGGCATCATTTTTTGGGGAGGGACTAATAGTACACAATATCACAAATTATTGAAATTGCAGGGTAGGGTTGTTGATTTAATTATGAAAAATGAACACAAAACCTCCATTACTACTACTTCTGAAGAAAAGGTCACCTACCCACTCAACATCCAACAAGCCTACCATTTAGAATCTTTGACCTATAATTATGAATTACTAAGTAGAAAATATTTGGCATCTAATAGCATAACAAGGAATAAAAGCCTTAGTCTTACCAGACAAAAACTGAATGTAGGGAAAAGAGCATTCACATATAATGCTATTATTGTATTTAATAAATTACCAAATCATCTTAAGGAATTAAATATAAGCCATGGCAATATTAGAGGAAAATTAAAAAAATGGATAAAAGAGAATTTATGATCTCAAGTGTGTATGCATGTGTATGTGTGTGTATTTTTATGTATGTATGTATATGTGTATATATGAATCAAATAACTATTAATTTTTCTTTACTACAATTCATAACTATATTGATAATAATTTGTTATATGTGTGAAGGTTCACACATTATTTGAGTATAAGTGTAAAAAGTTTTTGAGTATGTACGATAGTTAAGTATTTTGATTGTAAATTTAATCTATGATGTATTATCTAACCATCAGACCTACGCACGGATTTTATAATCCCCTGTGGGTTGAGGTACTCCATCTATTGGACCTTGTAAAACTGTAATCTGAAATAAAATACTAATACTAATACTATTCAAGACGGTTTGTCGCCAAAGTGAGTTTGCTTATGTCTTTCCTGAATGCTCTTCTCGCCTATGAGAGTTAGCGTTTTCATAGATTACCCTTTTGTGAAAACGATGCAGGATAGACATCACGAGAAAAAGCCTTCTTGACTGTGTGAGTTAATTTATGACTTCGTAAATTACCTCTTTGTGAGAATGATGCTGAACAGACACCACAACTCTAAGGCTTCGCGCCAGTGTGAGTTCCCATATGAATAAGAAGTCTCTCCTTTCTTGAGAATGATGCTGAACAGACATCACAACAGTAAGGCTTCTCTCCTGTGTGAGTTAACATATGATATCGTAGATGACCCTTTTGTGAGAATGATGTTGTACAGACATCACAACAGTAAGGTTTCTCTCCTGTGTGAGTTAACATATGTTTTCGTAGACTATCATTTCGTGAGAATGATGTTGCACAGACATCACATGAGTAAGGCTTCTCGCCTGTGTGAATTAACATATGACTTCGTAGACTCCCCTTTTGTGAGAATGATGTTGTACAGACATCACAACTGTAAGGTTTCTCTCCTGTGTGAGTTAACATATGACTTCGTAGACTATCATTTCGTGAGAATGATGTTCCACAGACATCACAACAGTTAGGCTTCTCGCCTGTGTGAATTAACATATGACTTCGTAGACTCCCCTTTTGTGAGAATGATGCTGCACAGACATCACAACTGTAAGGTTTCTCTCCTGTGTGAGTTAACATATGACTTCGTAGACTATCATTTCGTGAGAATGAGGTTGCACAGATATCACAACAGTAAGGTTTCTCTCCTGTGTGAGTTAACATATGACTTCGTAGACCCCCCCTTCGTGAGAATGATGTTGTACAGACATCACAACTGTAAGGTTTCTCTCCAGAATGAGTTAACAAATGTCTTCGTAGACCACTATTTCGTGAGAATGAAGTTGTACAGACATCACATGAGTAAGGCTTCTCGCCTGTGTGAGTTCGCTTATGATCTCGTACATGACTCTTTTGTGTGAATGATGCTGGACAGACATCACAAGAGTTAGGCTTCTCGCCTGTGTGACTTCGCATGTGTGTTTTAAGTTTTCTAATAAAAGTAAAACTAGCATTACAGACTTTGCAAGACAGTGATTTCTCAGCAATGTGACAACGAATGTGTTCTTTGAGATGTTTCTTTTCTCGAAAGTACTTTTCGCAGACGTAACACGAAATTGGGTTTTTGCTTATGTGAAAATTTGTTACTGGATTCAGACTTTTACCTTCAACAAAAATCGATTGAGGATCGTAACAAGATAATCCCTTCTCTAGTGAAGGATTACATTTACTCTCGTAGTTCTTCTCAGGGCTAAACACTCTATTACATTTCTCAGATTTAGCTTCTTCAAAGGTTTTGTTGAATTCCGTTTCCTCTTCAGTGTTCAACGAGTCCAAGTTTCGTCCGAGGACTAAAAACAAAAATCACAAACAGTTTCATAAATAATTTTTTAAATCCAAATGGTACTTTGGCGTATTGCCTTCGGTGTAATACAATTGAATGTAACTGACTCAATTGCAAAACATGTTAAAAGTAGTCATTTCTTACAAATAAAAAATTGTAACAAACTAAACGTTCTAAACTTCACAACTGCACACCAATAAAAAAAAATTAGAGTGAAAAAACATTAAAATATTGTTTGTGGAAAATGGAAGAAAACATGGGACACACAACATTGTGCAAGAAATATAGAAAAACAAGTAATGTTTCCAATATGGGGATTTAAGACAAAAAAATACTTTAGCAAAGTTAATGCAAAGCATGTAGGTAAAAAAATATAGAAAAAAGTGTTCCCAATCTAAGGAATACAATTAAGTTTATGTTAAGAAAGAGTAGACTGTAAGTGTGTAGCCAGAAGGCTGTACTTTAATCGTGATGAAACATTAAATCTGCACACTTAAAGTAGGAGTGACAAATCTTAAAACTCATACACATGTTGTCTACAAACTCTGCAATGTAAAAGATTTCAAACATGCAAACTTCCATCACAATAAACTTCCACATTTATTTGGATATTTGCAGACCATTAGAAAAAAAATTTCAGTGATATCCAACAATATGAAAAGTTAAAGTTTCATTAACTACTTTATTATGCGATATTATTACATTACAAACTCATACAGTATTATTAGTGTGTAATTAGTTTGCATAGATTTTTGTTAATTCTTAATTTTAGTGTGTGGATCTAATAATAAAAATCCCTTCAAATTTTAAATTTATCAATGTGAAACAAAATTCCCTTTTTATATTTTAATGTGACTGTACACGGCACATACAGAAATATAAGGAATTTAAGGAAAGAAAACTTTTTAATAATACACTACAGACAGAAAAGCAAAACCTAAAAAAAAACTGCCATAAAATAAATATCATCACTCAGGAAATATACGATGTATTAAAACATTATTTATGTATCACATTTATATGAAACTATTATATTTTTAATAATAAATATACAGTAGAAAACAAAGTAAAAAATTAATGTTTTTTAAGTTACTTCCAATATTTAATACAAGAAAAATGTCATCAAAATCAACTCTTAAACATTAAGTTGAAGGACACTGAGATAAAATTTGAAGAAGAACAGAATCAAAATTACCTATATATTTCATTATTCTATGTTTAATATTATTATGTTGTAATATTTACTCAAGCTTGTCTGACATAAAATTCGCAAAAGAAGATATTACTATTATTCATAATGATATTTCTACTGAAAAATGAAAAAAAAAGAAAAAAACGAAAAATTAATACCTATTAAGTGTGCTTGACTCTAAGAAATACAAGTTCTATTGCCTTAGCATTTGGTTCATTTTGTACAAGGGCACAGTTGTCATATTTCTTATCGTAATCTCAGATGGCCTAACATGACTTTACTATCCGGTATCTAATAGCTAATTCTACAATCAGATTTTTTTAATTATGGACCACTGACTTCCAATAGAAATGAAGAGTTCAACAAAAATCGCAGGAAAATACAGTTACCACCATTGGACTATTTTTTTACACAAGTAAAAGATTTGGAATTATGGATAAATATTAATTTTTTACAACCCCAAATGTATCAAAAAGTGTTTTTTCGCCGTTTTTGCCGATACGTCGATTTCCTTTTTTTTAAGGTGATCTAAGGCCCATTGCAACCAACTCTCGTCAAAGTTACAGACAAGTGTAGGTGGCAGATAAGTCTAAAACTTCTATAAGTCCACGACCTCTAGTTAACAGTAACTGAAGGCTTATAACATTGACACCTTGACTGCCACGTCATCCTCAGGTTAACGATTTATCCAGCAATCACGTCGAGAACTTTGACAATGTCTTTAGAGGTTATATACCCTTGCATGTTAGTTGATTGCTTTACGAGAAGAATAAAACAATAACAAACAATCCAGAAAAAAAAACTAAATTTTTTTGCTGAAAATTAAATTTTGAAAGAAGCTATTTCACAATTCAGAAAAAAGAAGCTATAATAATAACTACATACAAATTTACAGAAAATAACATTACGTGTTTTCTTTAATGCGAGACATCGTCAGGTATGATAGTTCATTGCCAGCAAGTAAACNCTTCAAAAAAGCTGATATCGTTTCTCTGTACTCTATGTATTCAGACGTCAAATGATGATCATTTATTTGAAAACAAACAAAGAAACCAATTCTCCACTTGTCCATAAGTTGTGACGTTTTTTGACAATTTATAAAATTACTATTCATTCCAAAAAATATATAAAAATTTATTCATTTATCCATCCTCAAACAAGTTTCCGGTGATATAAAATTTGTAACTATAAACTTTAAAAATACAGTCAAGTATTGTTCTTATTATATTACTACATTAAGCTATTCAGTGTACTAAATGTTCGGAATAATCTCATGGGACTAATAAATAAGTAAAAATTACACATAAAAACCCAACAATTGTTCAAAATACACCTGATGCTAATTTATCCAGGAACTAGGATTGACTTCAAAATAATATCATGAATATTTCAATTTTATATCAAATTATCAATAGTATCAAGGCATAATTGGGTGAATTTAGAAGGTGTCAACTGTATTTTTTATTTTAATATAATTATTCTTAGTGAGACATGGCTTCAAAGTATATGTTAAAAGCGCCTCACCTGAATTTCCTNGGCTTCAAAGTATATGTTAAACCGCCTCACCTGAATTTCCACTGTTGTTATCCTTTGCGTAAAGGGAATCTATTCTATGTAATACAACTCTCGCCTCCCTCATTTTAAATTTACTGGTGCACGCCCGATCTAATCCTCGATTCACATCTTCTTGATAGTCAATAAGAGATAATTCCTCCTCTTTGCAATTTTCTGCCTCACGTTCTTGTGTCAATGACGGTGGTTCAATATTTCTAGTATTTCCAATATCCAGATCAGCATTGAATACTTTTTCTTCTTTCACATTAAATTCAGAAATCTCACAGATTGATTCAAATTTTACTTTCAAGATTTCTGTTCCTTCAGCAATACAGTCCTCGTTCAAAACAGAAACGCTTTCCATTGGTTCATTATCTCCCAACATATTATTCACATTTGCTGATAACTCACTAAAGGATTGCTTCATTTCATGAATGATAGGGACATTGTTTGAACCTAATTGGTGTTTTTTTGCTTCATAATCAGCAATAACATCTTTATTCTCCATCTTGATTTGTGATTCAAATAGAAATTCCTGTTCCTGCTTAAAATTTACTTTATTACTTGTGTCACAATTAAGTGGATTTTCTTCAAGGGGATTTTGCAACTGTAAATCACTGATACATGATGTGCTTTGTTCATCATCAACCTCCTCACTTTT